>PVKS010011437.1:0-56727 GCA_004027875.1 Aplodontia rufa | reverse complement strand
CAAGGTCCCTGGTTTGAAACCCAGTACCACATATACAAGTGTTGGAGAAACAAAGGTCAGATGGAAAGATAAATAAAATTGATTCTCTCTCTCTCTCTCCCCCTTTCATTTTTTTAAAAAATAAAAATTAAAAAAGTCTTTACTCAGTGGACAATAACATCTACACATAAAATCATCAATTTAAATGTTTAGAAGCCAAAAAATAGTCATTTTGAATGATCCAGATTATTTCTGCATCAAGATGGATAGAACTACATAGAAAGGAATATTTCATAATGTAATAAAAGAGGAATCTCATATTTCAAACTCTTTCCAAAATAGGGTACAAAGAAGACTTACAATTTGACAAGACAAATATACTCAGAGCATCAGGGACACTCCTGACTACTGCAAATATAAAAGGAGAATGCCAATAATTTTCAAATCTAAGCAAGAAAATATAGCTACGGAAAATAAGGATTAATTGTAAATGATCTTAGTTAGCATTCCAACTACATAAACCCTGAAAACCTTCCTGTTGCATTTATTCATATCTCAAAGGGGAAGCTTCATAAAGATGCAACTAATTGTTCCCTGACACACATTTCAATTCTATCCTCAAATTACTAATTATATAATAAATCCAAATAGCAATCTTAGAAAATGTTCTGGTGTTAATTAAAGTACACTTAATATTTATGTCCTAGCCCTCAGTAGTGTTGACAGAGCCACTTTTCCATGCAGTTAGAACTAATTGAGAAAAAACAATTTCACTGTGGTATATGCGTACAGAAACATGTGAGGTAGGGAAAGGAGAACTTTTCAGGAAATGAAAATGGGGGAGGAAGAAACAGTAAAAATACTCCTTAATTCAGGTTAATTGCTTATATTGGTGAAATAATTTCTGCTTGAATAGGCAATTATACCCATGGCTCATTATTCCTAGAGTTAAAAGGTTCCATTTGAATTTGGTGTAGAAGTCTGGACAAGAAAGCCATGATAATACTCCCTAGGGTAGGATAGAGGGTGGCAAAGATAATTTTCAGTATGTTTATTAATAGTCATTTCCTCAGTATAAATTTGAGCACTTTTATTAAAAAAATTAACATCTCTAAAATTAGAATGCTTCCTACAAATTATACCTTCTTGAGTTAGATAAAATATTGCTGTGTCTTTTCTAATTTAAATAGCCACTTTTAGGTCATCTTTTGGATAAGAATAAATTTTCTAGAATTTTCTCATTCCCTAGAAGGATATTTGCCTGACTCAGGGAATGCCAGGAATTTTAGTGTAAGGAATGAGGATACCTGGATCTACACATAAAGTACCAACCCTTCCCTGTTTGCCTGTTGGCTTCCGCATTGGTGTTTATCTTGGGTTCCTGTATAGTTTGCTGGCAGGACACTATTCATGAAGTCTGAAGTGCAGAGGCTCCACCTCGCCTGGTTAGCTACTTCAGGGATCTGGATCCTTGACTGTCCATTCCTACTGCTTGGGTCTTATTTTACTGGTGTTGGAAGGAACTTTGCCTTTCAGCCATACTCTCCCTGCAAAGCTTCTGAAATCCCATACCTCTCATTATCGACTATTTCTATGACCTCTACCAAATTCATACAGTGAAACCAAATCCTCAATATGATTGTATTTGCAAGTGGAGCCTTTGGGAAGTTACTAAGTTATGAGAGTGGAACTTTCACAAATGGAATTAGTGACATGTATAAATGAGATCCAAGGAGCTTCCTTGCCCCTTCCTCCCAGTGCAATGCTCTCACATTAAGCTTGGACATCCTAACCTCTAGATATTCTTCTGCTCTTGAAGCTCAGCTGCATGGTGCTGGTGCTGGATCTGAGACTCACAGTCTTCATCCTGTGGGGTTTCTGGAATATGGATTACTTCCATGCTACCCTTAATTATGGGACACACAGGAAAGTTAACCCATTTCCATTCACTGCCATGATATCCAATACTGGCACTGTGTTTCTCTGGTTTATCAGTGCTGTGTTGCTACAGGCCTCTCTTAGTCAGCTCTCTGCTTTCAGGGTTGTAATCTAAGAATCAGCAGGAAGTCTGCTCCTTCACTGGTAGTCTCCTCATGATCCTGTTGGAGGACATCACCCCATCCTAGGTTTAAAACAAAAAGCACTAAAAGGACTGACAGTGGAAAAAAAAATTCTTCCAATCACTTCTAGGAAACCTTACCATGAAGGTTTGAAGAAGATGACTACTTCTATTTTAAATACAGATATAACCTTTTATCTGAGTTCAATGCCACATAGAGTTTACCTTAATCTACAGCAGATATATTCCTGAAATCATGGATAGTATATACCATGCTTTGTGAGATACATACATTCTTAGGTTAGAGTTTAGCATTTGAGTTAAGCATAAGAATTGATGAACAATAACCAAAAATAAGCTAGAACAAGTATAACAATATATTCTAAAGAAGTTATGTGCACATGATCTCTCTTTTTTCCTCATATTATCTTTTTGTACTATTTATATCACCCATGGTTTTAAAGAGAGAAAATGTATATTGCAAAAAAAAAGTAGATAAAATTACTTATCATTTGCCCATGACCCTAAAAAATTTTTAATCACTTTGTTCTTCAACGATGGAAAATTTCCACTTGTTGTCTTCTTTTATGTGAGTCAAAATATATGATGGCATTGTTAAATAGACTTTTGATGTTTTCTCTCATTCTTACCATACTTCCTGCTCTCCAATATTCTCCATGTCATCCTCATTACTAATCCAGATAAAGGTAAAATATTACCAGGGCTTGACCTTAAATTCATAAGGAATATTTCATCTCCACATCTAAACAGTAAATAAATAGCTTTGTATTAACTGCCAATAATGTGATCATGAAATTAATTTATCAATGTATATTTTTTAATTTCTAAATTTCAGTCAATGTTATTGATCTTCAGTCAATGTAGTGGTGAGGCAGGGAAAAGTTAGGTGGTGGGGACCATTTCCACCATGCTGATTAACAAGGTCCAGGCATGGGGAAGGGCTTGGCAAGACCACCATTCCAGGAAATTGTCACTGCTATCTCTCCTAGGAATTGGATGTTTTCTTATAAGGATCATACTTATAATTATGCATTTGCAGATCAAATTTCCAGAAAAAATTTGTTATTGATGATAAAGATTGTTGTAAAAGTAATAATACCTCACTAGGTTTGCAGAGTCTGAGGGAAGATGAGAAATGCCTTAAAAAATACCACACTAAAAAAGCCCAGATAACCAGAAATCCAACTTTGAAAAGTTCTTTAAAAAATTACACTTATAGGAATTACTCTCACCCATGTTGATTACATCTAGTCCTGTTAATGTTTTACCGGTTAAACAATCAAAGACATATAATAGGAGATTTGTTGTTCCCATAATACAGGGACCACCATATGAAACCTATAATATTGGAGGATATTTGTGGTGTCCACCTAGAGGAACCCAAATAAATAATTATTAAGACTCTCCACCACAGATCACCATTGCTTTTTACAGGAATATACAGTGAAAATGGCGAATGCTAATATTATTGGCAAATGGACTAATGTCCAGTGCCTGCCATTTCTTCAGAGACTTGGACTTCAGGGGCTACCTTGGTGATGTGGAACAAAGGAACAAAGAAACAGCATACATAAACAGTTACACATATATTATCTAAAAATCAAGTGTCCACACTGTATACTATATGAGTGATTAAGGAACATGTTTTTCTACTTCTCATTTTGCCTTTGTTTTTAAATAGTTTAAGTTTCTACTTCTTAGAACTTAGTAAGGACACATAACTATTTTTCTAAGGTTACTATTAGTAAGGTGACAACAACATAATTTTAGTTAATTTAGAACTGTAATGCAATGCTAATTGCTTGCTTGGAAAAGGGCACTAAAGCTGGACAATACTGTATCACCAAAAGCAAGAAAATTTCTTAAGTATATGCTTGTGCAAAAACTTGTAAATAGAAAGCTGACCTTAATATACTCTTTAAGTGTAACACAGACAGAAGGTGTCTATCTCAAAAAAGATACTTACGGAAAAAGAAAAAGAAACATTGTGGTTAATGTTTCAAGGAAGTGTGTTGTATTGATGGTTAATGACAGGGATTACTGAGAAATTTAAAAAAAAAGTCAAATGTAACCTAACAGTTAATGAAAGTATTGTTTTGCTACCTGTATAAAAATACATCACTATAAAGAACAGACAGCAATTTCCTCAAGCAGGGAACTGTGTCTGCTTGCAATTTGTCCCAGAGGTTCGAGAAGTTCCTCTGCTGAGCTGACTCCAGTCATCCTTCATGGACCCAAGAGTTCTGCTGGGGCTGGCTCCCAGCAGTTAGGCAGTCAGTGTAGGCAGAACAATATAGGTTGATAAGGAGAAAATCAACTGATAGTCACCTTTCCTGGGAGGGCAAAGACATCCCCCAATGCTAATAAGGGTCTGACAAGATAGGCCCAGATGCAGATACTCCCTGCTGCTAAGGAAGGAACCACATTCTTTCTATTGGTGCCTAAGGCATGGACCAAAGAGTGGACCAGAATTCCCCATGCCTGTGTCCTAGATACAGGGGCAGGGAAGCATGACCAATCCAGGAGAGGACATCATATAAAAAGGGCAAACCTCACTGCCTCATCAGCTCTGTATCCTTCCCCCATTCTGGGGGAAGTCTGCTCTTTTCCCTGTGCTTTACTTTCTATAATATAAAATCCATCTACTATGCTTGCTTTGGTGTACCTTGGTTTCATTCTGCTGAGAGGACATGAACCAGACATCACCTGCATCAGTGTTACCTAAGGATGTATTTGAGCTATCTAAGAAATTTGATACAATGTAACCTCTTCAAGTTACAAGTAAAGTAAATCAACCCATAACATGTTTGACAAATTTATGTTAAAAATGATTATTTTCTAATTTACATTTTTGATAGTTTCCCTATTTCAATGAACCCACCAGTCAGTTAAAAGTCAGAATTATTGATGTCTTAAGTAAAATTATTCACATTGATTTCATTATTTTAACAATCATGCATTAAATTTGAATGGATTAAGTACCTAAAGTAGAAAAAAAAAACCTCTAAAACTAAAAAGAAATAAGTTATGTGAATTAATTTTCAATAAATTAAATTATTTTTCATTTGCATTTTTTAATTATTTTTCTAAGCCAGAGCAAAATGTAGATATAGTAGGAAATATGGTGCTCAAATTGCAGTTTTAAACCACATACCAGGTAGTAAACACTAATATACATGCATTTTCAGGTACATAAACTTGGGATAGAATAACCTGAACACCTTCAAGAAATTACATTGAGAATCCCTTCAAAATTAAGAGGAAGTTTACCATCTTGCCTCCCCTCAATGCATTATTCTCTTTGACCAGTGAATTAAGCAATCTGATCCACTAGAACAGACAGCTATTCCCTATTCACATCAATATCTAATCTTAGAACAACAAAGGCAGCTTCTAAAAAGACATAATTATTCTTTAGGTAAAGATATTTCAGTGAGTGGCTATATCTCCTTTCCAGGAACATATTACAATGCTTTGAAAAAAATTGCATGTTTATATTAAATTTCAAAAAAATTCTCACTTCAACAATATGAATTTTCCCAATCTTTGTCAAATAAAACATATTACCTTCATAATATTTACTTGTATATTTACTACTTTAATACATTTTAGAATTTTATACTTATTTGATCAACAAAAGTTGGTTTCTCAAAGGAATGTCACATGAAATAGCTGTAATTGTATTTTATATTTTTTTCCATTTTGGGTCATCTGCTTTAATTATTTTCTCTACTAAACACAGGGCCCATATGTTGTGAATATATCTTTGGCAGATGTTAGTTAGTTCTGATTGTTATTATGATAAAAGACTAGCAGATATTGCATATAAAAGAATTACCTTTTTTTGGAAAATATTTTTTAAGCTTACTTGAATAGCTGCCAGCACTTTAATTACTTTAAATATGTTGTCAGAAAGAACAGAGTCTTTGGAATGTCAATTGCAAAAAAGCTAGCTATTAATTTCTTAATAATATCAGTCAGTTTGTTCTAAATGGGGAGCATGGACTTACAAAGATGAGAAGAATTTACCTGACAGATGTTGCTATCTTCTCATTTTCTTGTGAGTTACCTTTGCAGGACAGTTGGTTAACAGCCTTGGACCAACCCATTTCTCTTTTTTCACTTATTCTTAACAATGACTAGAATGGCTGGAAATGTAACATTGTGAAATATGGAGGAGCTGGCCAGAACAACCCAGTTTCTGTTCCAGTCTCCCCCAAAACAGAATGTCCTGCAGTATTTCAGCCCAGTATGTCACATTACCACCACAAAGTAAAAGCAACTTGGGATGCGTTCTGGGGTCCTTCATCTGTAGTACAAGTGGAACTTGAGCAGGTAGGACTGCATCTGCTGGGGAGCTTTCTGAGCCTTCAGGGTCCAGCTCATATAAGCACTTGCCTTCTGTAGTCCTTTGCTCCTGATATGTCATTAGAAAAATCTGTTTTGGCTAAATTGTGTGCATAGATGTTTTGTCTCATTAGACTCAGGGGAGTTGGTAAACTGCACACAGTGAACGTACTTCATCTCTTAGCCACGGGGTGGGAAGCAGCACACAGAGAGGGAGACTCCTTCAACCTTTTGAAAGCTTGGAGAATACAACAGATCTGCAATGTTCGTGAGTAGGCAGGGGAAGGAAACTGTTTTTTCTGTACCTTTGGTAGATGTCATGAAGAATAAGGTGCAAAGATGCCTAGCTACTTCAGCAGCTGCTTCTGCATAGTAACATATAAAAAAGAAAAATTTTCTGAACTCAGTCAAAGGACATCACTCATTAAGATCATGCTTAACCTAATTTTGTTTTCTTTCCTTTATGAAGGAAAGAAAGGACTTTCAACCCACAAATTTTCAGTGGACTCAGTTCACACTGTTGTTGGATGATTCCTTGTTGTTTTGTAGTAATTTGATTCAGAGAATTTTCATGTATTCCCAAGAGTTTTGATGTTCATTATGAGACAGTTTAGGAGAGATCGTAAAATAGCTAGGTAGTCAGGACCTAGGGCCCCATTCAATCACACCTGGAAGCTGCCAGTAGAGAGCCAAAAGCTCAGGGCTTTCCAATGCAAATGACCATGAGAGTCACCTGTGGAAGCAACTACTTCCTCCCAGAGGCAGAAAAACTAAGAAGAGGGGGTGGACAAAGATGGGAACTTGTAAAGAATTGCTACCTGTTTTGCATAGATTTTAACCAGTGACTTTGGAGCTTAGTTTCAATGCCTGTTTTGCACAACATTTAACCCATGGTGTTGGTGCTTTGCTCAATGCCTGCTTTACATCAGTCTTAATCAGGGCCAATATTAACCCTGGCCTAATGTACATCAGATGGTATCCTGTTTCCAGGTGCCCCTCTGCCTTTTGGAGTCTCTGCTCTCCTTCTTTAAATAAATCCTACTCCTTTTCTTCCTTCCTTGGTTGTCCTAGGATTTTATTCTTCAAATGCCAAGACAAGAACCCAGAAGACTGGTGGTGAATTTTGACACCAAGGGCTGCAACATCCAGCTTTTAGCTGGGGAGCTGCTAACATTATTTTGGCTGCAGAAACTTGCAGCCAGCCCAAATTCCCAGTTTTAACTGGGAATAGATGAAAACACAAGAAAGAAGCTATTTTGGCCGCTGGAATCAATAGTCAGCCCAGACTCCATTTGCCAGCAGGAACAGAGAAATTGACCTCATCTCAAAAACCCTGCATCGCTTAGGCAACATTATTCATAAGGTGTTTACATCTGAAACTTTCTTTGTATTTTATTTTCAATTTTTAAATATATTTAAGATTAGACTTTTGACTTTGATGTCATAAAAGAAAAGAGAGAGTCCTACTCACTCCAATTTGTTTGCCTGCACAAATGAAACAGTTTGTTTCTTAGACCTTTTTCCTCCTTACTTTTTACCCACCATTCAGGCCTAAGATTCTCTATATTTCTCTAAGTCAAATATTAGAGGAAGCATGTTTTAATAAAAGTATAGTTACAGAAAAAACAAAAACAATCTGGAAAAGACATCAGGAATCTTGGTTTTTACAGGACAATTCTATGTATCAACAAATGCCTACTTTCATGTTGCACAATAGGACATTTTAACTTGTCCTATGTAGTGAATTCTATCTGATATTGAAACTGGAGTTTTGAGAATGAGGCTGGATTCCCACTTCACCCATTTCCTTCGGGATTCTTGTTGTGAAATTTGAAGAACAAAATCCACAGACAATAATGTAAGGAAAGAATAAACAGAGTGTTAGGCTGGCTGGGGGAATGGCTTCAGTCAAGACACTGAGGCCATGCCTGCTGGCTAAGGGACAGGGCAAAGGGCAGGTTGCCCATGAAAAGAACAGCCAATCGAGTGCTGGCAAACAAGCTCCAATGGATTGATGGTCCAATCTCTGAAGGACCAACCCCATCACGAACTTCCAGTTATCCAGCAAAACCAGCTGCCTGGCGAAGGTCCAACACCATTTTCCCTACCTGCCATTCTGGCCGGTGGTCACTTCCCATGCCTGCCCTCATTATGGCGGCACAGGTGAAATTGGCCCTAGAACAAGTCCAATAAACATCTCTGCCTGAATTTACATCAGTATCATTATTCCTGTTTTCTATTTTTTACAGTAAGGAGTAAGATTTATTTAAGCAAGAAGACCAAGATCTCCTGTTATGAGGAAAGGAGCCTGGTAACAGAAAAAAACACCTATTTTGGTATGCTACTTTAGGAACTTCAATGGTTTTGGGGTATGAGCATGGCTCAGAGTTTATGTTAAATAGGCACTGAGAAAGTATCAAGGCTATTGGTTGTGTTTTTTGATGCGGGATTCTTGAGATGAGGCCAGATTATAGCAGCCAAAATAGCCCGCTTCTAGTGTTTGCAGCTATTCCCAGTTAAAACTGGAAATTTGGGCTGGCTGCAGGTGCCTGTGGCTGAAGTAGTGTTAGCAGCTCTCCAGCTAAAAGCTGGGTGTTGCAGCTCGTGACGGGATGGAAATTCACCCCGGGAATTTGGTGCCAATCTTGTGGGTTCTTATCTCATGAATTTGAAGAATAAAATCCTTGGACAACCAGGGACGGAGTTGTAAAAGGAGTAGGATTTATTTATGGAAGGAGAGCAGAGACTCCGCAAGGCGAGGGGCACCTGGAAGCAGGACACCATCTTATGGAGGTTAGGCCGGAATTATACTGATTTGGGGTATGAATATAATTAACATTCATGCAAAGCAGGCATTGAGAAATGCATCTATACCATTGGTTGAAACCTAAGCAAAACAGGCATTGAAATTAAGTACCAAAGTTATTGCTTAAATTCTATGCAAGACAGGTAGCAATTCTTTACAAGTTCCCATCTTGGTCCACCTCCACTTTTTAGTTTTCCTGCCTCAGAGAAAAAGGAGCTGCTCCCACAGGAGAGTCTCATGGTTATTTGCATATGAAGGCCCAGAATATGCCCTGTCTACCAGCTAGCTGTTAGATGGGGCACTTTGTCTTTTTGCATTTGAAGGCCCTGAGTATGCCCTGTTAATCACTCTCTGCATTCTGGGTCTTTGGACTACCTAGCCATTTCACTGTCTCTCCTAAAACTGTCTCACTTTGGCTTGAGTTTTAACCCTTCCTTTAACTCCCATCAGGGTTCCTTTTCCCACCTCGCTTGGACAAAGGAGTTGTTTGGAGTGTTCCAAAGGTGAGCCTCCTCGTCTTTTACATTTGAAATAGGCCTTGATTGTGCCCATTAATATTTCTACCAGTTAGCTTCAAGGTATAGTCTGTGCATTTGAACAAGACCCCAATTGGAGCACATCACTTCTGATTGCTAACCATTGCTATTTTACTTAATAAGGCTCTATTAACATTTTTATGGCAGTTATTTTGTTTGAACTTGGGAATAAGACTTGATTCTATTTGCAGTAGGGAAACCAAAAAAGGCTTTAAACCCATGAAATTAAGAAACAAAATTACAAGTAAATACTTTATGGCATAATATTTTAAAATTATTTTGAGGTATAGAATAGAACTTAGCATATCTAAGACTTTCTATTTTTCTTCCAATATTCTAAATACATTTTTAAAGTTCAGGAAGATTTATTATTAATATACAAGCCTAAATTATAAGAAGTGTATGGAAACTATTATATCATTGCTTGCTTTATGGTTTGCTTTGTAACTCAAATATAATATCTAAAAATCAAATGAAATTTATGATTAATTTTGTTTATTTTGAAATAGATTTTAGTAACTAATCCAAAAGCACACATAAAATTCTCATTACTGATAATTACTGGTACCACCTGAAAGGATCGAAACCCATGTGGACACCGGCTAGCCATCGGAGACTTTATTGCAGGTGGGAGAGCAGCAGAGAGAGAGAGAGAGAGAGAGAGCTTGAGAGACTGTAAGCACGTTTATAGGGCTGGATGGAGGGGGATCCATGGGGGTTAGGTGGCCAAGGACAGGAGACAGGTACTGATTGGCGGGTGGTCATGGAGATGGGTGTGTAGGGACATTATTGGGTGCATGTTTGTGCCCGTGGGTAGGCTAGGATCTGGAAGAGAAATCCCTTAAGCACCATCTTGAGAGGGGGGGGGTCCTTGCATCACCCAACACTACCAATCTACTTTACGCTTTGAATGTAGCCCTTGCTGTCCTGCCACTGCAGCTTATTTTTAAAGGGACTTGTTTCTTTCTGTTCCTCTCCCTTCTCCTAATCTTCCCCTCTCTAATCTTGGGGGAACCAGGATTAACTTCTTCCCAATCCTTATTTTTCTGGTGATGTGGATGTTGGGTTCTGTCCTCTTGGAGTCGAAGAATGAAACCAACAGACACAGAGGCAAGCGTAGTAGATGGATTTTATTTTATAGAAAGTAAAGCATAGGGAAAAGAGCAGACTTCCGCCAGAGTGGGGGAAGAGGACAGAGCCGATGAAGTAGTGAGGTTTGTCCTCTTCATAGGACGTCCTCTCCTCAATTGGTCACTGCTTCCCTGATCCTGTATCTAGGACACACGCATGGGGAATTCTGGTCCAGTCTTTGATCCATACTTCAGGCACCACTAGAAAGAATGTTGTTCCTTCCTTAGCAGCAGGGAGTGTTTGCATCTGGGCCTATCTTGTCATACCCTTAATAGCATTGGGAGATGTCTTTGCCATCTCAGGAAAGATGACTCTCAGTTGATTTTCTCCTTATCAACCCACATTGTTCTGCCTGCACTGACTGCCTAACTTTTTCTGCCTCACTTGGTAAAGTTGTCTGTCCTTGAGCAAACATTCAACACAGGAATAAAGTAATGCAGACTTTGGGGAGGGTACCAGGAGATCTCAGAAATGACTATTTACCAAATTAGCAAGTGAATGACAACTCTGGACAGAGAACAATGGAATGTAGTCTTTAAATTCCCCTGCCCAGTTCTGATGGGCAGAATCAGGGCCTCTGGGTCAGGAGTACCCAGTTTTTCTCCTTTTCTAGCAAAGCAATAAAACTCCTTTCTTCTTTTTCTCAAAACCATGTGCTCATTATTGGATTGACATTAGGGAAAAGGACCAACAATGGAGCTTTCGGTAACAACTATTCTTTGACAAATAATTTTGGCTTTCTGAGAGTATAAATGAAATTTGCTACTGTTTAATTTCTGCATGATGTCATGGGTAATAGTGCTAACATGATAAATTTTTTGTAGAATATTAGGAAGTCAACTACACCAGTTAAGATAAATTGTGCAGATATCATTTATACACAATGTAAAGTGATTTCTAGTCTTTATAAAGTGATTAAAAATTGTGGTTTTACCTGCAATTATGTAACAATCATGATTGGCTTTTTTCATTATGTCTTGATTTATTTAACAATTTTTTTGATTAATTTATACTTAATACAAGTTTACTTATTACTTAAATGCACTTGTCTATCAGTTCTGGAAAGATTTTCTTTTTAAAACTAAGATATTTTAGCATCCAACATTCAGTTGGTCAAATAGTAATCACCATGTATAAGATTAACTAACAAAATTATTATTGCTTTTAAAGTATCCAGTGTTTTCTAGATTTCCAAGTAAATGCACAAATATTTTAAATGGTAGGTCATAAACACATTTTGTTGAATAATTTGCATGTGAATTTTTGTGTCACTTTCTACTTGTCAATTAATTACCAAGATAGCATTTTCCCAATGTATTTGCTATTAAATGTACATATATTTTATCAACATCCAAATCCTCATTCATTTTCTCCCTCCTCCAACAAACTTTATTCAGTCCTTTTAATCTACCTACACTATGTTTTTTACTTTTCTCCTCTTTTTTTCTGTTCCATTGTTGCTTCCTTCCAGACAAAGAGCTTCTTTCTTCTGGATTACTGCATTAGCTTTCTGGTCTCCATTGGGACAATTCTCCATCTGTCTCCCACATCTCTCCTTATGAGCAGAGGTACTGAGTGTTTTGGTCCCAAATTATTTTTTTCAAGGATATTTGTTTAGAGAGCAGACTTGGAGCATAAAAATAACATATCCTATCTGATGAAAAAACAGGCTGGTTTATGGTCCAATATACTGGAAGTAATTATTTCCTCTGGGGCAACAGCACGCTTTCTAGTTCTTATAAAATATTTCTTCAGGAAGTTCTTTCTTATTTTCTTCTTTTTCCTAGACAGATATTAAAACTCTTTCTATTCCATGATACCTTAATATTTAATTTTCACCTCTCTCAACCTACATTTTGACATAAATCAGGTCTCATTGTAAATATAATTATTGCTTCTATCTCAGTATACATCCTTTAAATTTAGAAATCAACAAATCCTTGAACTACATCTACATAACCCATCCCTTGACAATACCAGATTTTTAAATGATCTTATATATCAATGAGTGGAAATGATAAAAATGATCCCTTGATGAAGCTATTGTCTTCCCATAGAAGAAATGGCCATTTACTTCACCAAATTTTGACAGCTGTATTTTACCCACAAGAAACATATTTTACCTGCAATAAACATAGAGGTAAAGATATCTCTTCGAAATCCTAATTTAATTTATTTTGGATATAAACCAAGAAGTGGAGTCGTTGGACCACGTAGTAGTTTTAGGTTCAATCTGTGTGTGTATTTACACATGGACACATACTAGATTTATAATCCAGCATCTTGAGTATGCTAAATACTTGTTCTACCACTATGCTGCATCAATAGCCCCTTATGTTTCATTTTGGGGGAAATTCCCATTTTTTTCCCATAGTGTTTCACTATTACATTCTTACCAAGTAAAACTGTTCCAGCTGATCCACCCCCCGCCAGCCCTTGTATCTTTTGTGTTTTTTGTAATGGCCATTTTTTCCAACTGTAATATAACAGCTTAATTTTTTTATTCAATGGGTATAAAATTTGAATTCTGTGAAGTAAATATATTCTAGAAGTCTATTACACAATAGTTTATCAAGAAAGTAGACCTTAATTAAAATGTTTGTATCCCTAAATGATACAGAATGAAAATTCAGTAAATAGATATACAAAAGTCAGTGGACAGAAGGAACCTTTTTGAGGTGTTGTACATATTTATATATTTTTATTATAATTGTGATTTTAACATGGTCCCTTAGGTGTTGAACCACATACAAGTTCACTAGCGGTACCAAGAAAAGATGGTAGAGTGGAGGAACAGCAACCTAGGTGATCTAGAGCACAGGTGGTGAGCACGGATCATGGCAGTGTGGGAGTGAGGTGCAACCAGCTAAGGCCTCTGCAAGCCAGGGTGTGCTAACTTGCGGCACCACGGGCACCCCAGGTCCAGTACAGATGCCAGCTCCACAGGCTGCAGCCTAAACCCTGAGAAGCCATGATTTGCCAATTCAACCTCCCAGTTCTGATGAGTGTCAAGAAACCAGAACTGGGGCAGAACCAAATACAGGCCTAAACAACAGCATTGGTGCTTTTCCAAACTGAGATTAGCATAAATTTAGACTAATTGCTTTGACCCTAGAGCTATATAAACCGGGTGCAAACTCAAGCAACAGTACTCTTGGGTACCCCCTCACCCTACAAGAGCTCCATTACTTGTCTTAATGAGACAGATTAGAAGAGACAGTGAAATGGATAGGTAGTCAGGACAGAGGGCCTCCAAGAGCTAGCTGGTAGAGGCAGAGAGTGATTGACAGGGCATGCTCAGGGCCTTTAAATGCAAAAAGACCTTGAGGCTCACCCTTGTCCAAACTAAGAGATGGGGGTGGTCACAGATGGGTACTAGGAAGTATTTGCCATCTTTTGTTTTAACCAATGGTGCTCTTGACCAGTTTTGATGCCTGTTTTACATAGATTTTAACCAATGGAGTTGATGCATTTCTCAATGCCTGCTTTGCATGAATTTTAATTATGCTCATACCCAAAAACTATATAACCTCTGGCCCAACCTCCATTAGATGGTGTCCTGCTTCCAGGTGCCCCTCCACCTTGCGGAGTCTCTGCTCTTCTTCCTAAATAAATTATACTCCTTTTACTCCTTCCGTGGTTGTCCATGGATTTTATTATTCAAATTCTTGAGACAAGGACCCAGAAGATCTGCGTCAAATTCCCGGGGTGAATTTCCACCACACGAAGAGCTGCAACAACCAGCCTTTAGCTGGAGAATTGCTAATACTTTCAGCTGCAGAAACCTGCAGCCAGCCCAAATTCCCAGTTTTAGGTGGGAATTGCTACAAACACTAGAAGAGGGCTATTTTGGCTGCTGGAGTCTGTAGTGGCCCAGACTCCATTTGCCAGTGGGAGCAGAGAATCTGGCCTCATCTCAAAAAACCTCACATCATTTTCACTTGAATAAATCCTACTCTTTGATACCTACTCTTCCAAATCAGTGGAATTCATTCTTCAGATTTGTATGACAAGAACCCAGAAAGCAGAAATTGGCAGTGAGCTTCTGAGGTCTGCTGCAACACTGGAGGGCATAGTTTGCCATTAAGAGCTGCAACCCACTGCTCAATGATAGCACAGAAAAATCAGGCTTTGTTTGCTGTGACCCTCAGAGCTGACTCTGGCAGGAATCTCTGCCTGGATTAGCTGCTGACACTACAACAGGCTTTCTCAATTGCAGAGACCTACAGTTTACACAGACCCTACCCACCAGCAGAAGCAGAGGAAATCTGGTTTCATCTTCATGGGTGTATTTATGCCGTGAACATACCAAATTGTGTATAATTAAATATGTCCAGGTCTAAAATATATCAATAATATCTTAATAAGTCTATTTTAAAAGCTCACAAATTAAAGAGAAAAACATATCTAGATCAAGAGGTTTCCAATCTTCTATACAGACATAAAGTTTTAAACATCAACAAGAGCTCACATGTGTTTATCTTTCTCACCTGCATCAGTATGTGACTCTTCTCTCTTTTATTTCTCCAGTTTTTCATTTGTGCATTGTAGCAGTATATAGTGCTGGGTGTTGTTGTTACATATTCATATGTGCTAACAATATACAATATAATAATATGATTTAGCTAATATCATTCCCCAGAGCTTTTCCCCTCCCTTCCCACTTCCCACCCTTTGGTCCATTTCCTTTACTGATCTCTCTGTGATTTTCATAAGATCCAACCCCTTCTTTCTTTTCCTTTTCCTTTCTAGTGTGCACATATGAGAGAAAATATATGACCCTTAACTTTCTGGTTTGACTTATTTCACTTAACATAATGGCCTTAATACTATCCATTTCTCTGAAAATGACATAATTTCAATTTTCTTCATGGCTAAATAAAACTCCAAACATTTTGTTTTTTATCCATTAATCTGTTGATGGACACCAAGGCTGATTCCATAGTTTGGATATTGTGAATTTTGCTACTATAAACATGGTTATGCATCTATCAATGTACTATGATGACTTTAATTCTTCAGGATAAACACAAAGTAATAACATAGCTGTGTCATATGGTGTCCCATGCCTAGTCTTTTGAGGAACCTCCATACTAATTTCCATAGTGGTTAAATTAATTTATAATTCTACCACCAGTGTAAAAGTGTTCCTTTTTCTCCGTATCTTCTAGCATTTATTATTATTTACATTCTTGATGACTGTCATTCTGACTGACTGGTGTGAGATGACATCTCAGTATAGTTTTGATCTGCATTTTCCTAATTGCTAATGATGTTGAACATTTTTTTCATGTATTTGTTAGCTATTTGTATTTCTTCCTTTGAGAAGTGCATGACCCTGTTCTTGTAAAGGAAACTGACCTATGGAGATAGATGGATATAAGAAATTAAATAACCACCAAAACTCTTGGACTGGTCACAGATAACTGATTAATTTTTGTAGTCTCTGAATTTTTGTTTTTGCTTTTAGATAGTGATAATGTTAGATCAGATTTGAAATAGATGTGTAACTTTATTTTTTCCCCTTACTATCCTTGCTGTTTCTTCTTTTGGATTAAAAAAAGAGAAATTTATAATACATTATATTGTAACAATAGGAGAAACCAGTTTGTCTTGGATAAAGTAATAGCAGATATGTGAAAATCCCAAATTGTTTTTCTCTACACTCCTCTGAAGCCATCACTGAGGCATCTATATTAAATATTGCTTCTGACAAAAATGATTTTAGGTTCTCACCCATTCAGCTTTAAAATGCTTACATAAATGTCAAAAGAAAGCTAAATAATGAAACTCATAATTTTTACTTTTTTCTTAACTTAAAACAAGAAATTTCTCCAAGTTTATAAACATTTTTTCTCCAATATTTCATATTAGTTATAAAAATTATCAAAAAAATTATCATCAAAAAATCTCAAGAAACAACAAAAGAAAAGAAGCCCTCAAACTCCACTTTACTGTTCTGAGTATGTGTGCATGTGTATTTGTATGTGTGAGGTGTTGGCAGGACCTAACCCTGTGGTAATTGGTTACAAAGTAAGTGGCTCTGAAATGAATTATTTTCTCAAGCTTCTAACACACTAATCTATAAGCAGTTATTTGGGATTTTAAAAGGCAAACTTGTCACATAGTAACAAATTTAAAATTATTTCATTCTGAAACCGTCATTTTAAAGCCTTTCTATAGTGTGAATCAAAAAGACTATGGCAAATTTTTAAGTGTTTTGGCCTTTTCCAGTTCTTAAAAATAGCCCTTATATTTCCTTGGCTTTTTTTTTTTTAATAACTTACCAAGATGATCTTTTCCCAGACAACTTTGTCTAATAAAAGGTCAAAAAAAAAAAAACTATGGAAATCACATAAGATATTGTATATGTTTTGTGCTTAATTTTAAGAACTGATATTAAAAAATGATCTAGTTAAGATGATGAACATATCTCAATTCTTAGGAATTTTTAAGACTTTTTCTGTGTTATTTAACTACTATTTGTATTCAAAAGAATCATAAAATAATCAATGAAATTCGGATTTGGAAAATATAGAATAAATCAGTATTTCATTTGCTGTCAAAGTTTCAATCCTTGTGTTAAATGGTATAAAATTTAAATCTAATTATCAAATCCTTAAAATTGAGGTCCATAAATAATTTCAAAAGATTAACAAAAAGCTTCAGAATGTGTCCTACCTGATTCTCACGATGGAGACTGCAAGAGTATGTGGTCCAGGATCAGTTGTGGAAAATGGTTCCAAGCTTCTGTGTCTCACTCCAGTGTAGGTTCAGCTATGCATGTGGGTTCCTGGGACATTCGGAAAACTACTCTCTCCTTTCTTTTGAACTGTAATAGAGAAACAAACTGGTTTTCTGTGAGAGTTTCTACTCATGTAGGGTTTTCCTCTGTTTTGTGTCTTTCCTCTGTTCTGTGTCGCAACAGTATTACATGTGTTTATTAGAATGACCTGTATTCAAAATAAAACTGAAATTTTATTTTTTCCACAAAGATGCATATGACTGAGCCCACATTGTGCCAGCACAATCTTGTAGTGTGCTATATTTGTGCACTAAGGTATGTATCACACTTTCATTTAATTGTCCAACGGCCACTTTTCCATGGTACTTTTTAACATTCCTGAGGCCATGAACTATTCTTTTTTCCATTTTAGCTTCAGGACACATTTCAAAGCCTAGAACATAAAATATTCTGAAAATGATTTATTGATTCAGTAACTTCCCTGTGCTTGCAATTTTTTCCAGGTTATAATCTCTGGGACTTTTTAGAATTTCTTCTTCCTACAGCTCTGTATGTACTTCATATTTTGTTATTTTCTTTACTTCTCTTTATACTCCAATTTATTCTCATTTTTCAGATTTCATGTTCCATACAGGCTAGGAAATTATAGAATTTACTAACACCTTTACAGTATTAGTCTATAATTTCTTCTCCCTCTGTGATTTATCCATAGGTGACTCCTTTCTAACCTTACTTTAATCACTATTTGTGGGTTCTTGATTCTAAGACATACATAAAACCACCCCAGTATTCATCCTCAAAGATGTCATGTGAGGAAATCAATCTCCTAAATTTCAAAACTGATTTTATGATTTCTTTCTCAAATCTACTCACTATGTTCTGAGGTTCATTAAATCACAGTTATATTCATTTAATTTTATAAACTGGAAAACTTAGTCCAAATGTTTTATCTGTCTACAGACTTTTTAATACATTCAGAACAATTTATTCCTTTCTATTCCTGCTTACTTCAAACTCTGTAATCATTTATTGACATATCCTTTTTAAGTAAAATGGAGCTTAGAAAGAAGGATATACAGGCTGGAATTTTTGTGAGAAGCAATTTGTCAATAGTTCAAGATAAAAATATCAGCTAATCATACTTGAGAAGGGATTGATCCAAACCATCAACAAGGAATGTTTTTGAAGGTAGAGTGCAAAAACAGAGACAGACATTTTAAGGGTACAAGATTAAGAGAGTAAAACTATTAAAAAATAGTGAAAATAACTGAGTGTTAAATGGAGTCAAATATAACAAGTCTTTGTTTTCTAGAATAAAGAGAGAATATGAGAAATTATTATGAGAATTTTACTTTCTATTATTTCAGTTCAACATAATAAACAAACAAATAAAAGGCAAGCATGAATTTGCTCATACTTGCCTTAGAAGAAAAGGAAAGGAAAACAAAAGAAACAGATAATATGAGAGAGAAATTATTAATGAAATAGTGAAAATTTTAAATAAATCTTTTGAGTAAGAAATGTCTAAAATTTGAATAATCCATTGGGTAGAATGATTTAGCAAAAATAAGAAAGCCTATGGCTTTGAATAACACAAAGGATAAAATAGATAATTCTAAAACTTTTTAAAACATCAGAAATAAAATTAGCCAAGATAATAAATGGGGGATATGTTACAGAAGAATAAAAATCAGATTGTCATCAGGCTTCTCACAAACAAAATTAATGAGAATTTTAAAGCATGTTCATGTTAACTTTTAAAATGTAATGAATGTAAAAATACTATTTTGCAGTTTTGAAATGATTACAAATACCTAGTACTTGAGTAGTATATTCTTCTGCAATAAAAATATCAGTTGCCAGCCCCTTCTCTATGAGAATGTGCTATTATACCTTGTTGGATGACCTGTATGAATTCCTGACCTACATTGTTAGACTTCAAAACCCATGTAAATCCAAAGGTATGACAGACATCATAAGAGTTTAGACTGTTGCAGGGCTATTATGTGCCAGCCCATTCTCCAAAGACCTAGTACTTAGGATGCAGCAGTATTATCCACTGCCAGCCATCCAGGTATTCTCCAAAGACCAACCTGCCAACACTGAAACATCTCAATATGGTGGAGGAACCTTGCGCGTGCATGTGTTCTGGGATCTGCCATTTTTACTTAAAACAGGTCATTTGGGAACTTCTAGTAGAAAGCTATGCATCAAAATTCAATAAGACATTACTTTCACAGAGTTGTGCTTCCATCCAAATTAAGCAACTGTATTCTAATAATTTGACTGTAAATGAAAATGAAACCTAATCATTTTATGATTGGATTATTCTAAATAGATAATATTTGTTCTCCTAATTCTCTCCCTTTTTGAGCATTGTTAAAAATATAAAGGATTTCTTGATTAGTTTGTATAGCAATGGGCCATGTGATTTGTGAAATCCTACATTAATCAACTCCTCATTTTAACTAAAACAAAAAAACCTATATGCATACATGCATACACATACACATATATGCATGTGCACTCACATGTGGAGATTAAAGATTCATAAATTTTCTTCTTGCTTTTCCATTCTAAGTAACTACAGAAATGAGCAAATGGAAGAGGAAACTAAGGAAAAGGGAAATGTGAGAATTGAAAGTTCAATAGCGGATAACAGGGTAGAAAAATGTAAGCAAGGATAACTAAATATTTTAAAGGATTATTTTAACACCTAATCCAAATTGGAACAGAAAGAAATATATTTAAAAATGAAAGAAAAAGAAAAAAGAAAAGAAAGAACATCGTGGCAATAATATAGATGTCTTTCCTCAAAAAATAAAATTGGTGATGTGGATAAACTTGAGTACAAAGGCAAAAGATAAATTCTATCTACAGCAATAAAAATAATAAAAGCATTAATAAAAAGAAAAAACTCTGAAGCAAATTTTAAAAGCAACCAAAAGAATCACAATCAAATAAGAGAATCAGAATGTGATCTGATTTTGCATAATTGACACAAAATGAGAAGACCTAATCCTTACTTGGAACATCTTTTGATTATAGCCAAGATACAGACATTGAAGCTAAGAACAACTTTTAACACAGTAATAATCATACAGAAATTTTCATTTTTATCACTGTGTACAGATAAAGGCATTCAGAATTTTAATTATGACTACTGTGCAGGAATTTATTAACAGTGTAATGACAGACATTTAAAAGACAAAATTATATCCATAAAAACTTTTTTATTGAAAGACAAAGGTTACACAGATAATGTATATCTATATATGTACAGAGGCAACTGAAGAAAGCTAGATAATATAAATATTCCCAGCTGGAGGTACAAGGTTCCTTAACTCTTGGAAAGGACCCCAGATGACAAGAATACCATCGGGTCCTATCAAATATTTTCGAAGCTCCGCTTTGCTGTGCTCAGATTTTTTTTTTCCCAGCCTGGACTTGGCTAACTCTTCTGTAAATTATCTGCTCAAATGTCAGGTAACATATGAACCAAATTCTGCATATTTGTGTATGCCTACATTGAGACCCGAGGAATCAAAAATTATTCTCAGACACCGCTTGCTTTATAGTAGGACCAATCTTGAAAAACAAATGCATGCATTATTAACAGTATCAGTGTGAAAGTTACTTTAGAATAACTAAATTTGTAAAGCAGAAGTAGAAACCAGAAATAGGACAAAAAGTCCAGGATGTTAATAATCATGTATAACAGATGAACGGATCAGGAAATTGTGTCTAAATCTAAAACAGTAAGACATGATTTGGTAAGAGGTGTGAAAGTATTTAAGAGAGAAATCTTATATCTGAATCTTTACTTTTTTTAACATTTAGTGTATTATGTATATTTCAACAAAAAGAAGAAAGATCCATAAACTTGTTATTTAAAGCAATGGAAGGAAGCTCATGGGAAATGGAAGACTACATTTAGGAATGTGAAGTGTTTGACTTGTATTTTAAGTCCTTCTGTTTGGATTATTTTTTAAAAATATGTTGGTTTATTTTCCTTCCCACAGTGTTATATAACAAAGACCCACTAAATTAGTTGCATACAAACAACAAGCACTTCTTTCTTGCTAGCATAGCTACAGTTTAGTTAGTGTGATCCTACTTTGGGGCTCTGTACCTTTGAGTTTTCAGGGGATTCATGCATTTCATTGTAGAAACTAAACTGCATAGAAATCACTAACCATAGTCCTTTTTAAGATTTTATTATTTTTTTATGGAGTTGCAGAAGCTCAAGGGACCAATCCAACTCCAAAAATACCGATCAAACTTCTGCAAACATCACACCCACTACCATTTCATCAACTCAACCAAATGCCCGAGTTCATGTCAAAACAGAAGAGATGAGGATGTATACACTACCATGAGTTCTGGTGTAAATGTGAACACATAACTTGTATTTAGAGGAATAAAGAAAAAGGACCTATAATTCCATTTACTGCATATTTATACACTACTTTGAGGCAAAAGAATATACTTGAAATTTTAAAAATATAAAGAAATATACCTTGTTCTGTCAGTTCTTTGAACTATCAGTCCTTTCCTATTTTCATCCTAATAAAAACTTCTAAAATAATTAATATTTATTCCTGAAACTCATTGCATAATGTAATTTTTACAGCTTATCTCATTTTTTTAGACAATCACATTTATGAATAATAATGGACTTCTGTTTAGTTTTTGTATTATTTCTCTCTTTGTAGAATGTTTTGCTGTGATCCTTATTTTTTTAAATTCTACTTTGGCTTCTCATGTGAAATAACCATTTTGAAATTATTTGTATAATAACATTTCTTCACTGGTTAAGTTATTTGGTACTTAGAAAATGACTTTCCCTAGACAATATAATATCCCTAGGCCCAACTATGTATCCTGGCACATATTTTCAGAATCAACAATCTATCAGTGTTTTCAGAATACAAAATTGATCTAGACCTACATGGGCATATCCCATCAAAATATGGAAGATTTTCATTTCTTTGCAGTTATTTAATTTAAACAGATAGCACACTTTAATAATGTTGCTTGATTTCTGTTATTATTTTAGCTATAGTTAATATTTTGATTCCTTTATTAGAAGATTTAAATTACTAAGACCTTGAATATGATTATATAAGACTTATTGACATTTATTTCATTGATATATAATGATGTTAATATACATAAATACAGTGTTAACAAAATTGTATTGAAGAACTAAAATGTGAACTGTATTAAAAAGTACTGGTAATTTTACATAGAGCATATCCCAGCTAATTATATAGATGTACCTTATGCTATTATTTCGCCTTTATACAAAATGTAAAAAAAAAAATGAAATGAATCTTGATTAATCTGACCTACCTCCCTACATATTTTGCCTTAACATATTCTTTTAGTAAAATAAAAAATTTGTCTTTTTTTTTTTTAAGAAAGAGAGTGAGAGATGAGAGAGAGAGAGAATCAATTTTATTTACTTTGTCATCTGGCCTCTATTGCTCTGACACTTACTTGTGTAAGTGGTGCTGGATTTTGAACACAGGTCCTTGTGCTTGATGAGCAAGTGTACCAACTGCTGAGCCACTGCTCCAGCCCCAATTTGTCTTTTTTTTTTATATATATCTTAATCATTATTTTAAAAATAAACCTAGAATTGAACCATTTCTTTCAATTTCATCATCCATTTAACAAAGATGTATTGAATACTTCTTTTGTGGAAGTTTTGTGAGATCTTCGTGATTGAGGAGAATAGAATGAACAAAACAAACATAATCTAGGGGAAGCATACAAATGTAGAGGGAGAGGGATGAGGGGAAAGGCAGGAAGTAGGAGAGAGGGAAGGATGATGGGGCGGGATCTAGGGAGATAATCATATTCTTTACCCCCCCACACACAGAAACCAAATAATACTTATTGTTGGAAATAAAATTATTAAAAATTCTGAGGTGCCATTAGAAAACCAAACATGTGCCTAGAAGAGGAAGGCAGAATTAACTTCTGCTGAAGGATGCACTCACAAAGGGGATCCAACAAGCAAACACATTGGACAAACTGCCTGCCTGATTAAATGTCAACCCAAAGCAAACCAATCCTTCACTCTGATTGGAGGAGCTCAGAGGCACAATCTGTGTGATTGGCTAATATAAAATTGGGGCAGGTACAGAAAAGAGCTACAGGTATAATGGGATATTTGATAAGGAGTTTAAAAACCGATTATCTCTGACAGTATTGTTCCCAACTTAAGATGGCTTCCTTTTATATGTGAACCTTAAGACCGCATTCTGAAAATGGACCATCAGACTTCTAACTTCTCACAAATCCCCCGTTTTTCTTTTTATAACTTTAATACCATTTTCATTATACCCTTGGATACTTCCATCTATCCTAGTACATTAACTTTTTGAGGTGAAAATCAGCTATGTTAATGAGTTCTTTCCTTTTTAGCTGTTCTGTTAGCCATCCCATTGATCAGGAGCACTTGTTAAAATCCTTTCCAGCTCAGTTGAATCTTCACTGCTTCCCTGATCTGCTTAAAATCAGGTCTCCAGGATGGAACTGGTAAATTGCAAGAAGGGGGAGCCTCAATAACCATTCAATAACCTCAATAACCTCACCAAAATAAAAAGGGCATCTATAGGTCTCGAGTTGATTCAGAATACATTTGTGTATTAGGCACTCCTGTTTTGGAAATTTTTCTTTATAGCTTCAGCCTTAATTACTTTTGGTGGGGCTGACACAAGTATCTATCTTATATCTTAAATTACACCAAATGAATTATTGTCTCTTAAATGTCTGTGTATGACTCTAATTTGGTTATAACTCTTCTGCCAGGTGTTTAAGACCAAGTCAACCAAAAGAGACCTGGTTCCAATCTGCTATTACAGAGTCAGCCAAGAATCTTCAGAGGGTAGATCTGGGAACTCACAAGAAGCCCTTTAGCTCCTCTAGTTTCCTCTATCAGTGCCATCTGTCAGGATGGGTCAGGGTCTTCCTGACCATATGTGGCTTCTCTGGAAAGCTTTAGCGACATCTGCCTTTCTAATGACCCTCTTTTTTGTAGAATGTACACTGGTTGGCTTTCCTATTCTCTAGGGTTCTCATGAACTCCCTGATCAGGTGTTTTGGTGACACTCACCAGAGGTACAGGGCCTATAGACGTGTCCCTCCATTTTCTGGGTTCTGGCTGACCTTAAAGAGCAATTGCCAAAGTATTGGCCACTTTTCCTTGGCACTTTTATTTCTCTAACTTTAATCTCCAAGTTTTGGTTTTAAATATCCAGCAGTCCAGTTTCACTAATTTTTGTAGTAGGAATACTGGGTTTTAACTTTACTGTGTACAGGTTTATACTTATCCTTTTATTTAATTAGGGCAAGAATACTAGAAAATAGCTTTATATTTCATCTCTCCTGTAGGTAATAGCTTAACTTAGGTTTTTCTGTTAGAGTTTGTAATTCTGTAAAGCATACACAAACAAGTTATATAGTTTAAGAGAGAGGGACAGTGAGAGAGAGAGAGAAAGAAAGAATCAATTTTACTTAGTTTACCAATGTTTCAACACTTCATTGTGCACGTGGTATTGGGGTTTGAACCTGTGTATTTGTGCATGCCAGGCAAGCACCACAACCACTGAGCCACCACTCTAGCCCCCAGTTATATAGTTTTAAAAGTAAAACACAAGATGAGAATAATAAGACCAAATAGCTTTGAATCAAGAAAAATAATTTCTATAACATTAATATAATTTTAGTGCCTATTTTGCCTACATAAATATCCATAGATCAGCTCAGTCACATGAGACCCTTTTTAAATTTTACTTTGTTTTAAAACTTCCTTACAATCTTACATATCTTTAGTAATTAATTTTGTATTATATTGATTATTTTGAGATCACAGAAATCATTATAACAAAAATCTATCCTTTCTATGTGACTTTAAATTAGTTCAATTTTAGCCAAATTTGGAATATCCTAACATTCAATAGGATGAGAGACAGAGACTTATTTCAGGTAATGTGAGGGCTATTAACAAATAACATAATATTTGAACTGGTATAAGCTTCTACATTTTTAACCTTCAAATAAGACTCTCCTAAATGCAGGTTATAGTGGAATATCTAGTCACAAAATATTAAATGACATAAATAGATTCCAACAAAATTTGTCATTTCTAGACAAGCCTGAAAAGAAATTGTTATTGTAGACAACTTTAGTTTGGAACCACCACTAAGTTTTACACCGCAAAAGATTTTTATACCTGGAGGGCATGAATATACCTAATATATAAAGAAGACTGCAATACTATCATAATTATGCTGATGTCCTTATATTAATTAAATTTAACCTTTGAAGAAAAATTTAGAATTCATGATGTCTGTGTTGGGGGGGGATATTTACAATCATAAGTCTACAAAAATGACAAGAATCAAAGCATAACTTTAAATTTCTTTAGTTAGAAAACAGTGCTGATGATCAAAAATAGACTTTTTATCTTGTGTATAATTGCATTTTATTTATATAACAATGAAATGTTTATGACGTTAAAACAAACACATATAAACCATAGCTTTAAATGGCACTGTGACCCTTCCCATGTCAAATACAATGCATTAAAGAGAATATTATTTCTTATTCTGCCTGTAGTCTTACATAAGCTTCTATTCTATATAATTACATAACACTTCATATTTATGTAGGTATTAGCTATATTGTAAAAACCTGAAAACACTTGTTTATTTAATCAATAATAAAGTAATTATTTAAAAGATTTTAAAACAGGGACAAGCTTTAATTCCTTTATGATTCAGTTTTGCTAAGTAAATAAACCTGTCAGGAATTATCTTAATGAATAAGAACAGATCAATGTCTTAAGAAACCTTGTTTTAACAGTACAATAATATTTGACCTTAGGAGGAACCTTAAACCAACTGATTATGCCAATTACATTTAACTTAATTACAATGTCTGCAACTCACTTAGACACTCCATAGTTTGCCAACTTTACTGTACCAAATACTTTTTACATTTGGAAACATTTCTTTCATTTTGAATTTTATACCAAAATATTTCCATACCTATAACCTTCTAATCTCTGTCTCTTTTTTGACCCTTTCTTAAGTTTACATTTTGAAATAATCCTCATAAAATTTCTGAATTTTTTCAATTGCTCCTCTTAATAAGATAAAATACTTTATGCTATTTACAGTAGTTTAATTGAAACAGTTTGTCCTCTTTCAACGTACAATTACACCTGTTAGAATTTTAACCTGGCTTTTACTGAAGGCTCAGAAACACAGCAATCTTTTTTTCTTCATTTACCAATTTATAAGAGTACATTTAATAAATCCAAATGTCACCTTATAAAATTCAAGTGAAATATATGTGAATTTATATTAGTTATTGATGCTTTGGCATTTTAGCTTTGCAAATTAATCAGATGTCTTTTCTAACAAATGCATTTATGAAAATCAATCCCATTTGTTAAATCTAATTTGATCATTTTTAAAAGTTAACTTTGTAAAACCCATGTTTCAGACAAGTATAGTCAAACAGCATTAGCCATTTCTCCCCTACTAAAGAAAAATCCTAGAAGCAATAAATGTTACACACTAAACATTCATGGAAATCAACATTCTATGGATTGACCACCCAGAAATATACGTGGGCTAGTAAGCTTAAATATATCTTTACTCTTATTTGCTTATCCAATTTAAATTGAACCTTTGTTTAAGTCAAGTCACATGAACTAAAAGATAGTTGGATCCATTTCCCTTTTTAAAAAATGTATGAGTGCTCATTTATAATGATACCAACTTGACATAACATAAAACAAACATAACACAGATACACAAGCACACAATTGAGGTGTGCGTACATACATTAAAGACCAACAGGAAAGAAAGATTTCAGAGCTTTAAATAACTGACCACAGGAAGGGCAGAGGCCAGAAGTACTTCAAGATTTAGAATAAAATAAAAAATAAGACTGATTGAAAAAAATCATGATTAGTGGTGAATTTCATCCTAAAGACAATGAGTTCAAATAATGCAGAAGTTAAAAAAAAAATGAAATGCCCATAATAACCAGAGTAAAAGAGCATGTGAAACATCTTTACCAGACCACAGGGAATTTTCAGATCAAGGGAAAGAAGACTTGTACATATAGTATCTTTCCATTTTCCTTCTTCATGCCCAACTGGAGAAAAGAAGGAAGCTGCAGGAATTACGGTGTTCCCCTTGTTCCTGGATGCTCTACACATTTACAGATTTAATCCTAGCATCTTAGGCCAAATCCTGCATTGCCCCAAGGCACAATGCATACTGATCCCTTCCAGTTAACTAGCATGAGGAAGAAACAGCAGAATTTCAGACTATAAGAATAAATAGTCTTCTAGGTTCTACAGCTGGTACCTTAGATTTAAAAATGCCATTTTTTTTTTTTTTTACTTTATTTCCTAGGACTATCCTTGAAATATTTTAACAAGTAGCCCAGAGGGTTATATGGGGAATTTCAGTCTTTTCTCCTGCTAGCATCTTCTTTCTTTAGAGTAGAAGTTTTATTTCCCATCCTGTTCCTCTGGCCAGGTATGATCTTGTGTTTCTAGTCCAAAGAGTTGTAGCTTATAGCTTAACTCTTAAATGGAGTTTCCTCCTGTCTTTCCCCAAGTTGCTTCCTCCATTTCCATCTGGTTCTCCTCCTGGGCTACCACCATTGTGGATTGGAAATTTGTGAATCTGCTTTGTGTTCCAGACATGTCTCAGGCACACTCACAACCACCAAGGAAGTACTAATCTCTCAAACCCCAAGATTTTCCTACCATCGTTCACAAGTATAGTATACTGGTTGAGAGCTTTCCCTTCATTGCTGATCCACTTTTGTTCCACTTCAGATCTTGGGTCCTTTGTTAGTCTGAGAGCTCACAATTCCCTTGACCACTCTGAGGCCACCATGACAAGGCAGTGGGATGCATTTCCTCTAAAGAGGGGGTGATCTTATGAGCCTCCCAGATGATGTATAGAGTCCTCTGTTGGGCACCAAATTACTAGAAATAATGTTATTAAAAATTCTAAGGTGTCGTTAGAAAATCAAACAAGTGCCCAGAAGTGGGTGAGGAAGACAAACTTTACTACTGCTGAAGTGTGCACTCACAAAGGAATCCAATAAGCAAACACACTTAAGCAGGCAGTCTGCCTGTTTATATCTCCAACCTGACACAATCCTACCCTTCACTCTGATTGGAGGAGCTCAAGGGTACAATATGCATGATTGGCTAGTATAAATTGGGGCTGGTATGGAAAAGAGCTACAAGTGTAATGTGATATCTGTTAAGGCATTTAAAAACGATTTTCTCTCACTTCATGGTTCCTGACCTAAGATGGCTTCCTTTTATATGTGAGCCTTAAGATTAAATTTGGAAAATAGACTATCAGACTTCTTATTTCTCACATTATGCAATCATTTAATGCTGAAAAAAAATCATAATCTTGTGTGTGTGTGTATATATATATATATATGTAATATATATAAACATTTATAGCTGATGTGGGGGAAATATAGAAGAATGAAGAGATTGGGGGGTAGGTGATGTAGGAGTGCCTCTGGATTATAATTAAAAGCATATCATATTTTTACTACATGCATCTATGATTGTATAATAACTCAACTCCTTAATAAAAGATTAATAAGCAGTGAAACAAAGATTATACACCCAGAGAACTCCTATCCTAGAAGAGGAGAGGTTAAAAAAAGAGAAAATATATATAAATGTATACACACACATACACACAGTCATAATACCATTCATTAATAATTGTTACTAGAAAAAATAACCTTTAGTGTGATAAAAAATTTTCAATGGAGAACTGGGAAATCTCTGAGGGAAGATATTCAAATAAGGTATGAATGGATAGGAAGAAAGTGACATGAATAACTGGGAATAGCATCAGTATTAATGATGTTGAAGCTACATCACAGAAATTGAAAAATCATGCTTTGCGAATTAAGTCAAGATACTCACTAAAGCAATATCTTGAATTAAAATAACCAAAATCATTAATATGTGCTTCCATTAGAGTATAAATGCATCCACAACAATTGTTTCTATCTTCTATAGGATTTCATGTGACTCAAATTCCTTGAAGGGTTACATTCTGGAATATTAAGAATCTGCCATTGTAATTCTCCCCTGCATTACTTGGCAATCATTCAAAAAGTGAATCATTTTTGAAAGCTACTTGAAGTTGTTAACAACTAATTAAAATCTCAGAGATGTAAATCTGCCTTTACAAAAGAACTAAACCGTTAAAGTGCTAGGTATCTGAAATTGAGTAAATATGAAAACATGACCCTTTGATGGCTAAACAAATCAGAAGCCTTATTTCAACAGCTGTGATCCTCCAAAGTTTTCTGACTACATAACTATTCAATTTTTATCATCTCAATATCTGTGTGTACTTAGGAAAATGATTCATTAATTTGTTTGCTGATTTACATCATATTCATTATATTTAATTGGTTTTTACCTTTGCATGAAAGATTAACTCTGTCACTGACCAATTCATTGCATTTAAAGTCACATTTAAAATAAAGAGATTGGGGATTCAGGACTGAAGAGGGCATAAAAGAGATAAACGCATATTCACAAGGAAGACATTGTGGAAAGCAGCAAAACATAAAATGGCCAGCTTCTCATACATATAATGTGAATGAATATAAAGAGCCTATTTGAAGTACAGGCTTCTATCAGGGATTTATGAAATTTTAAGTGTGAATGAAAATGGATTAAACAACTAATACAATGATTGAAGTTCTAGAAAAATAAGCATATAATAGCAATATCTTGAAGATAATGAAGATATAATTGCCATATGGTGTTTTTTGTTTAGAAAGGTGAACATAATATCTGCTCATTTGCAATTGCCTCTTGAAAATACCATTGAAATTTTGGCAATTTAATAAAAGGGAAAATCTGCAAAAATGAAAAGAACAGAAAGTGTCCATAAATGAGTTAAATATTTCAAACACATTTTATAACATGAAATGCAAATAGCAGACCATGATGGGTAAACTCTTGAGACGTAGTAAGGATACAAAATCAATGTGAAAAGGAAGAGCAAATTTGGCCTCTAGGACCTGTGGGAAACTAAATGTTCAGAAACAGTTTGACAGATGGCAGGAGTGAGATATAACTCTGAAATCTCAATTAAAAATCTATAAACAGGACCCTCTCTCTCAAACACACACAGAGCATCATCATGAAATTAATATATAGCAATCCATTGAAGCTTATTTCTACAGAAGTAGAATAAACTTTGAGAATAAACTGCATGAGAAATGTGGGAATTATTTATCCAGATTTCCCAGTCATCTTATTTGTGGGCCCCAAGTATAGTATTTACTATCTCAATTTATAGAAAAAGCCAAATAAGATTATGGAAGTATAATTAAATGATCTAGATTCATTGTTAGTTACAACAATACAATCAGAATAGTAAAGCACCCAAGGAAAGTGTGCAGTCTGAAGGGAAAATGTAAAAATAAAAACACAGAAGAAATTACTACTAAGAAAATTTATGCAAAGAACATTGGGAAGTAATAATATAAATGCAAAACAACTCTGATTTTCATTTCAGTTTTTTAATATTAATTTTATTTTTATTGTATTACCTGTACATGTTTATGAGCTACATTGTGATGTTTTGATTCAGGTATATATTAGATTATGATCAGGCCAGGTTAATTTGCATATCTATAACCTTAAAAGTTTAACTTTTTTATGGAGATACATTCAAAATGTTCTTTTCCAAGTATTTTGGAAATGTAATGCATTGTTATAATTATATCATAATTATACTCACTCTGCTATCCTAGAGAGCACCAGAACTTGTTCTTCCCTATAGTCCCCTTCTGCCCATTGTCCATCAGCTTCCCACTGTACTCATGAGAGCCCATTTAGAGCCAAGGACAAGAAAACAAGAAATGGTCTTGGAAACTTTTAAAGACTGCTGAGGTTATCAACCAAAACCATAAGAGAAACAGATAAAAAATGAGCTAAAAAGTGGAGTATAAAGGATTATTTCAAAAGTTCAACATCTCAAGTATAAGAGCAAATCAGAGGTCACAAATTATCAAAGAAAAACATAACAAAACACAGAAACAACAATAATAACAACAACAAAAAAAGCCCTGATTTTCTTCAATACAAAAGAATGGTGCTACTAAGTTTCCACCACAAGGAAAGAAAACCATTTAACCATGAGTATCTTTTGAAGTGTAAGACTCTCAAAGACCCCTCTTATTGACTCTTAGTCTTGAGATCTTGTATTTTCTGAATTAATCCTTTATATCTGTCTTTTATCTTATATTTTGCTTACATATTAATATTTGTTTTATTCCTATAGGTTTTTGGTTGATATCCTCAGCAATAAAGTTTGTAGATCATCATAAAAACTGAAATATTTAAAAAATATAATCCATTAAAATAAATAGCTCTATTAGGTAATATACAATGAAGTAATATCTTTACATTCCAAAGAAAGTTGATTTCCAAACCAGAACTATGTTTAGGAAAACAAAGCACAGCATTATTTAAGGGTGTTTTATAACATGGAATAATTTTAAGATTTTATTTTTTACTTATCTTTTTTAAATTTTAAATGAGGAATTTTTCTAGTAAGAAGAATGTATATCAAATAAGAGAAAGATTCAGGATCCAAGAATTAAACACTCCAATTTAGAAAGGAAATGAGAGAAAATTTATGTGAAACAATAAGATTGGAATTCCATATAATTCAATTCTTTATGACATAATTGATTGTAATATTTTGTTGAATTCCAGATTTATTGAAAAAAGAAATGATAGATGGAATCTCAAATAATCAACAAACTAAACATTTATCATGTATTAGACAATAAAATTATTTTCATTTTTATACTAATATGAAAATCATTTTCTAATTATTCTTTCTTTTTTTTTTTAGTACCAGGGATTAAACCCAGAGGTGTTTTACCATTGAGTTATATGTCCACTCCTTTTCATTGTTTGCTTTGAGATAGAGCCCCTGTAAGTTTTGAACTTTTGATTTTCCACCCTTAGCTTCTGAAGACTCTAGGATGATAGGTATGCATCATTGCTATCTACCTTTCAAGTTTTAGAGTAAAATTTCAAACAATTCAATTTTTATTGAGTTTTTCACATGGCTTTCATTGCTCTGACACTTAGCTGTGTAGGTGGGTCCGGGGTTTGAACCCATGTACTCATGCCACAGCTCCAGCCCCAAACAATTCTTTAAAATGCTCGTGAGTATGGCTACAGAATTTGAAGAAAATCACATCAGTTTTAACAACAGAAAAAAAGTATACCGAACACAGAAATTGTAGGAAACATTATGATTGTTATTGAAAGAAAATGCAGGAACTAAAATTCTCATCTTTCCCAGTAGAGATTTGGGAGAATATCTATGAAATTAAAACAGTAATAAGCAGACAGATAGTAATTGTAAAAGGTTAGAAGTGGGTACAAAGTAATATTTTAAGTGCATGATAGGAAAGGTGGAAGTATAAGAAGTCAGTTTATTTGGGGTTCTTTATCAAATCAAAGTTAATAAAATTTTAAACTGAAAGGGAAAAAGGAGGGAGGAGAGTATAAAGGTATTTTAGGTACATATAAAATGAATGGTTGAAAGTTTTTAAGACAAGAAGAATAAAAGCTTACACAGTCATTTACAGTTATCCAATTTAAACAAATTTTAAAAAGTATAATTTTTTCAGGAAAAATTAACATAGTTGAATTCAAATTCAAATTTACATAAATAAATAAATATTCTGTACCTAGATTCTTTGCATAGGTTTTATAATTAAAATGTGACATCAATAGAGTTACAATTGATAGCTGAGAAAGAAATTTAGCTCAATACAATTAAAAAACTAATTTCATAGTCATTAACCTAATTGAGAACAAATGATTGACTTTATGAGGAAATCAAATTCTTTAGGATATGTGTGTGTGCATATGTGTGTGCATATTTACATGTGTGCATATGTGTATATTAAGTAAGTGTTCTACCTGTGAGCTATATACCCTTAGCATCCATGATACCTTATATATTTTGAATAATCTTATATGTGCCCTTAAATAAATAAGATTATAAATTAAATAGCAGTAATAAAATGAATTGAAAAAAATAAAAAGCATTTAGATATGATGATAATAAACAATAATGAGTAAGGTAACTTGAATAAAATATTTCATTTTAAGAAAAATTATACTGAAAATGAATCAGATTTTGAAAATTTATCCAGTATATTTTAAAATTTTATTATGTTTACTTATTATCTTGAGTTCTATGTCAAACTGGAATCTGCACATTATTAAAATATTATTAAATTCTGCTTATTGTGAGAATTACAGTTGGCTACATTTTTTATTAAACTACATGATTTCAGAAAGTGAAGTACTTTTCCTAGGCATCAGAAACACTTACTTTTCAAGATGTGACAGAGTTTTTTATTGAGTCTGTCAGAAACACTTATAAAGTTCTCTTGTTGTAATAAATGGGATATTCATTTTCTAATTTCCATAAAAATAGATTTTAGAAAATAACGATTCTGGGGTTTATTAGATTTTGTAGCAAAGCATTGTAATTATCTCATATATCAACCATAACTAGTGCTTATTACAAGTGCCAGTTGTGATCATTTACTGATTTTGTTGATGTTCAAAGAATACTGAAGATGTATTTGCAATTGACCTTAAAATGATAATTTTTAAAATCATATTTATGTTTATATAGAGAATGTAATGTTTTACTGTTGGAATTTACATAATTTCATAAAAACTTGTTTTTTTCATTTTTAGTTCCTTTTGATCTTGCAGGGCAGTAGATTCTACCTTTTGGGATATGAAATTTAGAAGAAACTTTTTGCTGTTTTTTTTTCCACATTCTTTGGGCTGTCTGAACACTTGACTGCTTCTCAATTGATCTGAACTCATACATGATGTAGAAATGTTACTGTGCTAGTGAGAAAGCTTGGATTCAGGGAGAAAAATGAGATGTTTTCTTGAACATGATAAAGCCTTTAATAAGTAAAGTAATTAATAAAATGGACTAAAGAAAAAAGGTTTACACTCTCTAATCAAATTTCAGGAACTTAAAATATTTTTGGCTATTTTACACTCATTTTGCATATTTTATGAATTTAGGAGTGATATCCCTGATTCCAATAATACACAAAGATAAAATTTGTGAAACATGAAATAAAGAATATTTAATATTCATTTACCTTTAATAAGTATGTTTGTGATATTTCTCACAATTTTACTTATATTTTCAAAGACATATATTTCTGCAATGGTTGATGATTAATAAATATGATATAACCTAGATGTTACCAAAAAACTAGCCATTTTTTCCCATAAATTACTTAAATAAACTGGAATTCCTTAATCATATTTGGGTTAGTAGTTTTAATTAATATTTTTAGAGGCTTTCACAATAATGGGTCAAAGTAACAATATTGCATATATATATGTAGACACACATATGTATATATACATATATATATATATATATACACATTCACTTTCAATTTCTTTCTCTAGTACATCCACAAAAAAATATTTCATCATTTAAAAGATCTGAGATTCCCCAGTATAGAAAACTGTTTATCCTTTATTTTCAATAGAAAAAAATTCAGGACTAAGAACAACTTAATTTGGAAATAGCAGCAAAAACTTACTAACACAAATTAAAAAAAAATTCTCTTAGCATTGATTGTTGCAAAAGGAATTTAATATATATGAAAACTTTATAAAATTTATAAAATCTCATCTTTGACACAAAAGATCTGATGCCAATTTTAGATGTGTGATTTAGGTGTCTAATACATAACTAAATCTTTGAAACCACAAAATTCATTCTTAAATGCTACTTCCCATTAAGATATAAGTATTTCACCAAATTTATTTTCACACTCCTTGGAAAGTGACTGAGTTAAGTAAATTTTAAAATTTAGAGAATTTCTGAATCACACTGTCTACTTTAATTAAGAAGTATGAGTGAGTATATAGGTAGTCTTGTAACATAGCTACATGACCATCAGTTTTAATTCAGTTTCTCTGGAAGCCCAAATCACAATCTGTCTTACTTTTAAGGCAGCATATTTTGCATTATCTTTAAACATATTATTTAATAATAAGCTTAATAATTCTAATCTCAGATCATAAAAATCAGGCCTTTGTTTTACATTTCTTCTCTCATCTTTATTTGCCTCAAATCACCACAAAAGCAAAGCATATAGCTTATTACTTGAAGAAAGCTTACATTCAACATTCTTCAAATAGGAAGTAGGCAGGCATTTACTTACAAGTCCACATTCATATATTTTTCTAATTTTCCTCATTATGCAAAGCAAATTTGTACTAATGACAGGTTGATTGTACAACATATATGAATTCAGTTCTGTTTTCACCAGTTTTCTTGGCATACCCATACCTTAAACACATTTCATTTATTTTCAATCAAATATCTAAAATATTTTTGTACTAAGAAAAAAACATGTTGTGTGCAAAGCATATTTTGCTTTAAATCAATGAAATTCTGATTATCTTTTTGGATATTGAAATAGTTTTAATGTATTTTTTCTGTATTTATATTCTTATAAAGTATGTAGTAAATTTTCAAGAGAAAATAAGTTTAAAGAATGAGCATATATATTTGATTATAAAATTCTTTGAAGTTAATAAAGTCTGCCATCTCAATACGTTTCTATAGATTATTAAACAGAAGGCAAACCCAAAATATGACCCATGCCTTGCAAAGACGATATAGAAACAATACTCTTATAAAAATATTTTAAAATTTCATAAACTCTCAGAGGTAATGGTCTGGCCATCTTTTGGCATATGATTGATTACGTTTTGCAATACATTAGATGACAATGAGCAAAGTTAAAAGCTTAAGTCTAGACATGAGGTCATCACACTCTTCATTATCACTTTCTATGAAAAAAGTGCTATCCTAGTACTAAAAGCGTAGGTACATAATGACAAAAAACTTTATTATTCTTGGCTTGGATTCATTGTGATTCCCAAATCCAAAAGTTCATGTCTTGAGAACAGCCTGGAAAACCATGCTCTATTATTTTTTCAAATAACGATTGCCTTCAGTCTTCTCTATCATGACTTCTAGGATCCTATTCAATTGACATTGGCTGCTCTTGCAGCTTTGAAAGCCAATTTATGTTGTTTTACCTCCAGGATCAACATGAATGTTTTTGTTTCCTTTCACTGGAGCCAGTTTGGTATACCTTTGCCAAGACGAAAAAGGCCTGAGCCTGACAGCTATGGCAAGTTGGCATCTGCAGAAAGAGTAAAAACCTGAGCAAGCAACACGTGTGCTCATCTGAAAAGCATCTGAATCAGCTGGGACTTTCATTTGCAGGTAGTCAGAAAACTAATGTCTAACTGGCTGCTCAAAGAAAAGAATGCATACTCCATACATTACACAACCTAATAGATTAAGTGTTCTAGAAAAATGCACTTCATTTTTTTTCCCTTTTGTCCTCTTGATTTTCAGATTCACCATATTTTTCAAACTTCTATATATCATCAGGTCTCATGTTCTCTACAATTTTTGACTGTGCATCTTTAACCTAATTCACCAACACGGAAACATGGTGAAAGGTGGCAGAAGCCAGGTAGGATTATGTCCTCCCAGGATAAATATTAGACAAAATATTAATCTAGAGTGAAAGGAGGAAGTTTTTGTTATGTTTTGTCTTTCACATAATAAGCATTCATACACATTCAAATTTAGTTCTGATCAGATTTTTTTTTGAATTTTATTAAGGAGTTGAGCTGTTATACAGTCATAAATCCATATAAACTCACAATATGATTTGCATTTGATCCTAAACCATCACACTTACTCCCACATCACCTGCATCCCAGTCTGTTGATTTTTCTGTATTATACCCCTATAACAGATTGATTTCATTACTTGTGTTTTTGATATCAAAATTTTTTAGTTCTTTGTAAATTTTGGATATTAGTTGCCTGTGGGAGGAATCACAAGTCATTATTATCTCCCATTCTGTAGGTGTTTCTTGACAGTTTTGATCAATTCCTTGGCTGGACAGAAGCTTTTTAATTTAATCACAACCCACTCATTGACTCTTGACTTTAATTGTTTTGCTGTAGTCTTGTTGAGAAAGATTTTGCTTACTCCCAGATGCTGGAGTGTTGATCCTAATTTTTCTTCTAGCAGTTATATGGTAACTGAAATAATTTGTAGTTCCTTGATCCATTTTGATTTGATTTTTGTGCAAGGTGAGAGATGAGGATCTAATTTCAATTTTCTGCAAGTGGCTGTCCAATTTGTCCAGCACCATTTGTTGAACAGACTGTCTCTCCTCCGTGTTATATTTTGACCCTCTTTGGCAGAGATCAGATGTTCAATGATTTGTAGGTTTGTCTCAGAGTCTTTTATTCCATTGGTCCTAATTCCTATTTTGATACTAGTACCATGCTGTTTTTACCACTCATTAATTCTTGACTTTAATTCTTATGCTTTGGGAGGTTAGTTGAGAAAGTCATTGCCAACTCCCATATGCTGGAGTGTTAGTCCTAATTTTTCTTCTAGCTGCTTTATGGTAGCTGGTTTAATTCCTAGTTCCTTAAATCATTTAGATTTGATTTTTGTGCAAGGTGAGAGATAAGCACGTAACTTCAACTTCCTGCACATGTCTGTCCAGTATGTACAGCACCATTTGTCGAAGACACTGTCTGTCCTCCATGTTATATTTTGACTGCCTTATCAAAGATCAGATGTTTAAAGATTTGTGGAGTTGTCTCCGAGTCTTCTATTCTATTCAATTGATTTTAATTACTATTTTGAGAGCAGCACCAAGCTGTTTTTGTTACTACAGCTCTATAGTACAGTTTTAGATCGGGTATTGCAAAGTCACCAGTTTCATCTTTCTTGCTTAGTAATGTTTTGACTATTCTGGATTTTTCATTGTTCCAAATAATTTTGAGAATTGCTTTCTCCATATCTGTAAAGAAAGACATTGGTATCTTTTTTTTTTTTAAGAGAGAGGGCCAGTGAGAGAGAAAGACAGAATCAATTTTATTTAGTTTTTCATGTGGCTTTCGTTGCTCCGACACTTCATTGTGTACTTGATGCTGGGATTCAAACTCTGGTCCTCACACATGTTAGACAAGAACCATAACTACCAAGCCACCGTTCTAGCCCCTGACATTGGTATCTTGATGAGGGTTGCATTGAATATGTATAGCAATTTTGGCAGAATGGTCATTTTAATTATATTAATATATGAACCAAGAACATGGAACGTCTTTCATCTTCTCAGGTCTTTAATTTCTGTCTTCAATGTTCAATAATTTTCATTGTTGAGGGCTTTCATTTCACTTGTTAGATTAATTCCCAAGTGTTTTATTCTTTTTGAGGATACTGTGAATGGGACTGATTACCTGATATCTTCTTAGGCCTATTATTATTAGTATATAGGATAGCTATGGATTTATGGGTGTTGATATTGTAGCCTGTTACTTTGCTAAATCTGTTTATAATTCAAGCCGTTTTCTGGTACAGTTTTTTGGATCTTCCAGATCTAGGATCATGTCATCAGCAAAAAGGGATTGTTTGACTTCTTCTCTACATATTCTTAAACCTTTGATTTCTTCCTCTTGCCTGATTGCTCCAGCTAGGGTCTCGAGGACTATATTGAATAAAAGTAGTGAGAGAGGGCAGCTTTGACTGGTTCCTGAGTTTAGTTGAAATGCTTTCAGCCTTTCTCCATTTAGTATTAAACTAACTGAGGGGTTGTCTATATATGGCATTTACAAAATTAAGATGATATCCTTTGATCCCTGTTTTCTCTAGAGTTTTGAGCACAATTGGGTGCTGGATTTTATTGGAGGCTTTTTTTTTCATCAACTGAGATGATCATATTATTTTTGTGCTTCATTCTGTTTAAGTGATGAATCACATTTATTGATTTGCATATATTGAACCAGCCTGACATACCTGGAAAGAAGCCCATGGAGCATGATGAATTATCTTCTTGATATGTTTTTGAATGTGGTTTGCTAGAACTTAATTAAGGATTTTTGCATCAATATCCATTCAGCATATTGGTCTGTAGGTTTTCTTTTCTGATACGTCTATGTTGGGTTTTGGTATCAGAGTTATGGTTGCCTCATAAAAAGTGGAAGTTACCTCTTTTTCAGTTTCTGAGAATAGCTTAATAAGGACAGATTTGAGCTCCTCCTCATAGGTGTGGTAAATCTCATCAGGAAATCCATTAGGTACTGGGTTTTCTTCTTTGGAAGGCTTTGAATTGCTATATGGATTTCAGTGCCTGCAATTGGGCTGTTTAGGATTTCAATGTCATCCTGTGTCAATTTGGGGATGTTGAGTGTGTCTAGAAATTTATTCATGTCTTCCAGATTATATAATTTAAAAGAATATAGTTTTTCAAAATTTGTTCTGACAATCCATTTGATTTCCATGAAGTCAGTGGTGATCACTTTCTCTGTTTTGGCAATTTTATTGATTTGCTTTAATTCTCTCCTTCTTTTAATGAGATTAGCTAGAAGTTAGTCAATTTTATTTGTTTTGTCAGAGAATCAGCTCTTTGTTTTGCCAATATTTTTTATTGCTTTTTGTTGTTGTTGTTCTCATTTCATTGATTTCAACTCTGATCTTGATTATTTTGTCTTCTGCTGGCTGTGGTATTAGATTGTTCTTCCTTTTGTAGGGATTCAAGGTGGAGCAAAAGCATATTTATTCAAGATCTTTCCTGGTTTTTAATGTGGGCACTCAGTGCTATAATTTTTTCCCTTTAAGTGTGCTTTCATGCTGTCCCAAAGGTTTTGAAATGCTGTGTTTTCATTCTCATTCTACTCCAAGAATTTCTTCATTTCTGCTCTCATGTTATCTTGGATCCCTTCTTCATTTAATAGAGTAGTATTCAATCTCCATGTATATGTGTGTTTTCTGTTAAGATTTTTGCTGCTAATTGATAGAGTCATGGCATCATGGTCTGATAGGATACATATAACTATAACAATTTTTTAATATTTACTGAGAATTTCTTTGTGTACTGGAATATCATCTATTTTGGAGAAGGACTCAAGTGTTGCTAAGAAGGTATACTCAGCCTATTTGGGTGGAATATTATATAGATGTCTGTTAATTCCATTTATGGAGTTGTTTAGACTAGAGATCTCTTTATTGTTTCTTTGCTTTCATGAGATCATCTATTGGTGATAGAGTAGTGTTAAAGACTCCCAGTATTATCCTGTTGCTATCCACAAGTAGTTTTATGTCACGGAGTAATTTTTACATATATTTGGGATTGTTCATTTTTAGGGAGTATATATTGACTGTGTTTATATTTTCCTATTGTATTATTCTCTTTACTAGGATATAGTGACCTTCTTTATGTATTCTGATTACTTTATGTTTGACATCTACTTTGTCTGATATAAGTATTGGAATTCCATCTTGCTTCTTTTGGCCATACAACTGGTAGATTTTTTTTTCATCTTTTCACACTCTATTTGTGGATGTTATTGGTTGTAAGGTAGGTCTCCTGTTAGCAGCATATTGTTGATTTTGTTTTTTGATCCAGTTTGCGTATCTGTGTCTTTTTATTGGTGAGTTGAGACCATTCACATTCAGTATTAGGATAGTTATTTGGTTGTGGTTCATACTTCTTGGTTGACTTTTGATAGTGTGTACTTTTTTGAATATCCTCTGTGGATTTTTAGGAGTGTTTGTTCTTCTATCAGAAGTTTATCTTTCAGGATTTTTTGTAATGCTTGTTTTCTGTTCATGAATATTGGAAGTTTGATCTTATCGTGAAATGTTCTTATTTCCCCATCAAATTTGAAGCTGAGTTTTGCTGAGTATAGTATTCTTGGCTGCAGGTTGTAATCATTCAGAGTTTGAAAGATCTCCTTCCAGTATCTTCTTGTGTCTAGAGTCTGAGTTGAGAAGTCAGAGTGATCCATGTTGGTTTGTCTCTGAATGGATTTGTCATTTCTCTTTTGCCACCTTTAACATTCTTTCCTTAATTTCCCTGCTAAACATTTTGAATATGATATGTCCTAGTGAATTTCTCATTTGATTATGCCTATTGGGTGTCCAGTATGCTTTCTGGATGAATATTCTGACTCTATTCGGACATTGGAAAATTTTTCCTTCACTATTTCACTAAGAATGTTCTTCATAACATTAATTTGCTTTGATTTCTTCTTGTAACCTAATTACTCTTAGATTGTTCTGATTTCATCCCAGACATTTTGAAAATTCTATTCATGCACTGTTTTTTTCTGTGTTTTTGTTTTCTGGATTTTTTTTTTTTCTATTTCTTCCATGTGCTCAAGCTTACTCAGCCTATCTTCATTGTTGGAAAATCTTTCTTCCAGAGCTGAAGTTCTGTTTTCTGTAGAGGTTAGTCTATTACTAAATTCTTTCATTGTTGTTCTAATGTGATTGACTGAAGATTTTATCTCCAGTACTTCCTTTCTCCGTATGTCAAATTCATTGATAATAGTTTTTCGTCTATTGAGTTTTCTCACCTGGTACCTTCATTAAATCTTCTTTTAGTTCATTCCTCCTTTTATTAATCAGATCATTTATAATTTCTTTTAGGTTTTTATCTTGCTCTCTGTCCTTGTGTTTCTTGTTTGGGGAGTTGAGGTGAACATTTCCTATTTTGATTCCTAGTTTTTGGTAATCTTCTTTTGAATTTTTAAATTGGCTTTCCCTGTGGCGAAAGAAGGCAGGTCTGCAGGTGCTTCTTCCTTGTGGGTCTAAAGGTCAAGTCAGACACCACCACTTTGATGACAATTTTCTTCCAGAAACCTATTTCCTCTTAGAAACTTGTTGCCGTAACTTTTACATTTAGAGTCCAGGGTAGTGATGTAGAATCTCTTTGGGTTGCAGGGCAGCCCATTGGATTGTAGAAGTGCAGCATCTGGGGTGCATTTCTAGGTCTTAGGGTCTTGTGACAGGCCAGGACTAGCCTCCTGCACACCACAGCAGGACCTGGGATTCTTAGCAACAAGTATGGGCCATATGTATCTGGACCTGGAGGTTATGAGCTGTGGTTGGTTGGCTACATGAATGGTGGCTGTGTGGGTCAGCTCCAACAGAGGTTCTGGGTACAGGTGACTTGTGCATGGCTGTAGGCACTAGACCTGAGGCCTGGGGTCCATATGTGGTGTCTACACAGTTTGGCTGCAGGGGTGTCTTTGGCTCAGGGGTCCCGAAAGTGCTTGCAGTCCCCAGACCAGGGTGGTTGTATGGGTTGGCTCTGGTACAGGTGCTGGGCATGAGTCTTGATTGGAACTTCTAAGGGTATGTTTTAATTGACATGAATCAATGTGGCCAGAGTGATCAAATCGCATTGTTTGGACAATTTATCACATATTCACCTTAACCAATAACTATGACTAAGGAATAGTTTTACTCTCTTACTAAGAGCAGGGTCATGTGCTATAGCTACTGCTTTACCTGGAATTCATATAAACAATGTGGACAAGATGTAGTTCACACACACACACACACACACACACACACGCATGCATACACACACACACACACATCCCATTTCAGACACTCTTACTAGTAGAAAATTGGAATGTCTGTTGGATGAGCAAAATCAGCACATGATCACCCAATAAACAGTGAATTGACCAGAAATGAATAGTCCAAATTCACAAGTTCATTAATATGCACGATGCATATTAATGGATTCCAAAATAGTTTAAATTAGAAGTGTATATACTAATGTCAAATCATGCTTCTGAGGGGTTTCATTATTGTTTGTTACATATTTAATTTCCCATCCTAACATGTTCCTTTCCAAAGCAGAATTATACACCCCTGTTCTGTAGATAGCAGAATTGATTTGGTTTTGCCAGTGAAATGTTAATAACAATGTCACATGTTACTTCCTGGCAGAAATTTTAAATTTATTATGTGATTTTCCACGTGACTTTTTTCTCTCATTCACAATGACTTTGAATGAAACCCAAATACGCTGGAATGAAGATTCAGTAGAGCAAGACAAGGCTGAAAGGCAGTGTTAGAGTAGGAAACAAGCATTTGTTGACATAAGCCACTAAAGTCTAAAACTATTTGCTTTTGTGGTATGCCAATACATCTCTTGACTAATACAATATTTATTTTAAAATTGATTTTCACGAAATTTCATAATTTAAAAGAGTAAAACGGGGCTTGAGGAGTGCTTCAGCACTCTGAGCCTGGCATGCTCAAGGATGCCAGTTCAAACTCCAACACCATGAACATGATGTGTCGGAGTAGCAAAAGCCCTATGGAAAACTAAATTGATTCCCTCCTTCTCTCTCTCTCTCTCTCTCTCTCTGTCTGTCTCACTATCCCTCTCTCTATTATTAAAAAAAAGTGTAAAAAGTAATTAATCTGTCATATAGTATTTAAAACACTTTTATCATTTATTTTTGGGTTTGGCAAATTAATGGATATTTATTTTAGATAATTTGATAGCACAGAGAAAAACACAAAAATTAAACATTATCTGTCTCCATTTGTCTTAGATTATCTGGGAATACTACTGTTGAGAAAATCCTTTAAGAACAAAATTTATAAGCCAGAAATATAAAGTAGTATTGCACAACTTTAAATACATACATTTGTAATATGTAAGCTCCTCCTCCTTCCTGAACATTAGTTTGGTTTATCCTTTAACCTTCAGAAACATTAAATAAAAATTATGCTTGGATAGTCCATAAATGAGCCCTTGTATTGCAGTCTGTTCTTTCTCTTTTTGTATGAGGAATCTCGTCCATCTTGTAGCTGCTATTCCATGTGGGGTATAAACCAAGCATAGATAAGCTCATCGTCCAACTCCTACCACAGTGAAAACAAAGGTCCTTAAGGTTTGAGGGGTAAAATTTAAGGAAAGAGAACTTCAAACATCCTGGTAGATATGGTCATTAACAGATGATTTAAATACAAGTCCTTCTCCATTCAAAATTGGACCTAATTGTATATAAGTAATATTGAAATATAAACATTTTTCAATGTGCTAGGCTTCAAAAATTTCTTTAAGTAATTGATAAAAATCAATGCTATGCATTTACAAATAGAATGCATCATTTTTCCACTGTTACAGAACAAATTTTTGCAATGTAGCTAAGACTATATTTCTAGAATTTTTTCAAGCAAAACAAACAAATAGAACTTTAGTGTTATATTTTGGACATGTGGGCTTCCCTGTATAATTCAATTTAAGCAACGCAGAAATTTTCAGAAGTGGAATGATTAGATATTGAGAACTATGACTATCAGTGGACTGATTCATTTTGTAGGTTAACATTACCAGGTGGTAACTGTAGGTGGTAGGTGGAGTTTGACTGGTTGAAGCAGGTCACTGGGGGCATGGCTTAGGGATTAAATTTTGTCCCTGGCTCTTTTTTTGCTTTCTCTCTCTCTCCTCTCTCCCTCCCTCCCTTTCTTCTTGCTCCCCAGATGCCAAGAACTGAGCAGCTTTCCTCTACCACACCTTTTTGCCATGATTTTCTGTCTCTTCTCAGACCTACATCAAGAGTTAGCAGACTATGGACTGAGACTTCTGAAACCATAAGCCCAAATAAATCTTTTCTCCTTTCAGTTTTCCTTGGCAGGTATGTTGGTCTTAGTGATGGAATCTAGCTTACACACTCAATGATGAAATAGATGCATTTCTTTTTCTATAGTCTAACTTGCATTTTCATTTCTTCCTGATAGTAGAAAACACAAATTAGTCGGTTGTATAGCAGTCCTGTCAATTTTGTATCTTCTAAGTATTTCATGTGTACTCTTACTCAATTTCAGATTTCTATTCACCATTTTTTTAATTTTGCCAAGCATGATATAGAAGAGCTATGTGATTTCTCCATATCTCTGAGACAGTGGTGTTCGATCCAAAGCCGTCCTACATCCATTTATGATTCCTGGTCATTGATCTATTAGCCATTCTTTTTTCCTTACTTTTTGTATCTTTTGAAGACTTCTTCAGTCAGTTTCATCTTTCCTTCAATATTTTGGTGTTCTCTCAAATGTATCTCTGCAGAGTAGAGACTTTTGGACTGTCTTTGGAACAGTAAACTTCCTTGAGATGCTGTATTTCCCCAAGTGTCAACAAGGGAAATAGCAAGGTGGTCTGCTTGACTGTGAAGGATTTTATATTTCCAAGGATTCCCAGGGATTCTATTGCATGTACTTTTTCTTCCACAGACAACTTTGAGCTTGGAGACTTTAGGAGACCCAATGATATAGACTTGACTTTCTACCGCTTTCCTTCCAGATCTGCTTCATCTTCTTAGCATCATTTACATGATACAGAAGATGAAGTATTCTAGCCTACTGTTAGTTCTCTTACCACTCTATTGTTATGGATTAACAGAATCTGCATCTTTCAAAGCAGATTGACCTTTAACTTAAGTCTTGAGTTTAAACCTTAAATTCAAGCTTTCTTGTTGTGACACTGCATTTAGAATAAACTATACTTATGTCACTAACTTACTTAGATAAGGATTCCCACATAAAATGAGTAGATTGATGTATAAATGGGTAGACTTGTGATCTACCCAAATCTAGTAGAGAATATTACTGTGAAATATTCTGTATATTTGAAACTCTGAGAGAAATTTTCCAAATCATCTCTTTTATGGATCTCAAGTTCACTTCAGAATGTAAAACACATAATTTGAATTGTAGATGTCTTTGGAAAATGTATTATCTTCCTGAGGCAATGAATGCCTTTCATTTTATAAGCAAGTCACAGCGTAATAAGAAATATGTTAAAATTAATGAAGCAAAATATTATCTAATAATCTAAAACAATTTATATACATGTTGAAATTATATGTGCATATATCATATGGGTTATATCTGATTTTATTGGTGTAGTATAATTATACATAGAACTGGAATTCACTGTAATATATCTTGTCACACATGTCACATTTTGGTCTATTTCATTACTTCTTACCTCCTCTAGTCCTTCCCTTACCCTCTTCTACTTTACTGTTCTCTATTCTATTTCTATAATGTCCTTTTTTTTTTTTTTGGCGTTTTCCTCTCTAGCTTCCACAAAATAGAGAAAATACACAACCCTTGACTTCCCAAGTCTGGCTTATCTTACTTAGTATGATGTTCTTAAATTCCATCCACTTTCCTACAAATGAGAAAACTTTGTTATTTTTTATGGCTGAGTAAAACTTCATTGTACATATATCATGTAGATACATATACACAATGAGGCACCTTTCTCAATTGCTCCTTTGGCAGAGGATTAATATGTAGAATATATAATGAACTCAAAAGTTTAATACCAAAACCCCCAATTAATCCAATCAATAAATGGGCAATTGATCTAAACAGACACTCCCAAAAGAAGATATATAAATGGCTAACGAATACATGATTTTTTTTGAAAAAAATTAAGTAAAGTACATTATGTACAGCTTAGATCCCTATTTCCTGTGTTGTTTTATCATGGTTACATGTCTCTATCCTGAAAATTACTGACGGTTGATGATAATTCTTTGTTCTAGAATATTCTATAGCTGAAATACCACAGTTTATTTTGATATTTCTGATTCTTTTAGTATGTTCAAGTAACAGCCAAATGATTTTCATACACGATAAAAGCAGCTACAATTATTGTAGCTTTGCTTTGAGTGTACTACAAATTACTTAAGGTTACAATCATTAGAAGTAGTATACTTTGGTAATTAGTTCTTTGTTTTTTCATTCTGTTTTTGTTATTTGGAGGTAGGGCAATTGGATATCTTAATATATAACTATGGAAACCTATCTAATCTACATTTTTATTTTTTCTGAGTAGTTATGATTAGAAAGACCTTTTGCTTCATTGACTCAAATAAATATCCAACAATAGTATCTTCATCATTTATAGTCTCATCTATTGAATATTGAATATTTAGAAAATATACTGTTTATATCTATCTTTTATTTATGAGTTATATTTTTAAATGGTTATCTAATTATCTGAATTTCTTTAGTAAAGTCTTCCTTATTACTGTGTGTCACAGATCTATCTTGGAATAACCCTTCTTTACTTCCTCTGTGAAGCCCAATCATGTACTAAATATTTAGATGCATTTCAAATAACCCTTTAAAGTCATTAATCATACATCGAGATTGGAACATATAGGAATGAATATAGTTTCTTCTTTAAGTCCATAATATTCTGACATTATTCTCATTTAGTAATTACAGAATGTATTAATCTCTTCCTAATCTGATTTTTCCAAGATTTATTTTTCATACATAAATGAATATTCCAAAGAGGAAGCTTTTCATTTTCAATAACATTTTAGAAGGCCTGAGATTAGGGAAAAGGGGAAAGCCTCAACTTCCTATGGCGGCCAAATAACAATATTAGTTAGAATTTACTTATTTCTTATACTATAAACTATTTTATATCAGTATTTGTGTATGAGTGCTTTTTCATGTCATCTTCACACAAGGATCCAGAGTGACAGAAACATTTCATATAATCAGGTTTATTACCAGTGAGTCTTTCAGGGAGGATATAGAGAGCAAGTCACAGGCCTGCCCTTCTTGCCTTCTTCCTAAACACAATGCATCAATTTCACTCAAACTTTAATGGCTAAAACAAATAGCTTGGCCTCCCCTAAAGTCAAAGCAGAGGACATGTACACCCTTAGCGCACTGAAATGTAACCAATGAACATGGGGAACAGCACTATAACCATTAGACAAACAGTTAATACGTGAAGAAGCAGGGAGAAAACCGTGGAGTCAGAATGAAGAATAGCGTATTGCTGGAACACAGAGTTCATGATAGTGAAACAACTGGTATTAGAATTAAACAAGTAGAATTGAATAATCTAGACAAGCATATAACTATAAAAAGACTGAAATATATTTCTAAAACAAAAAAAGTGCCGAGTACATATGGTCTTACATATGAGCACATTACATAACTTGGGGTGTGCCTGGAGTTTTTAAACTTTAAAGTATGCATTCCATTGCTCTAAACATTTCACAGTATGTTAAGGCAGGATAAATTGTTAATAAAATCTGACAAATATAGAACAAAAATTCTTATCAAAATGTTGGAACATTTAATCCATCAGCATGGTAAAAAAATAATACAACATTATCATGAGTTGCATGGTAAAATATAATAATAAATTGATCAAGCTAGGTTTATTAATGAATACAAAAAGTGTCTTATGAACAGTGAAATTTAACATTAAAATGAATCATTTTTTCTTTCTCAGGATTTTATCTAAAATGCGTTACTGATAATAGATGCTCACTATCATCCAATCTAAACAAAAAGTTAAGTTGCTCTCAGGAATTCATTTGGGTTCACTAAGAGTTTGTCAGTTTGGTCCTTAAGCTGTTTCTTTTATATTAGGCCCCTGAAATTAATTCATCTGCCAAAAGTTACATACTAAATGTTATGAAGGAGATTTTAATCTAAGTCAGTTTGATATTCATAGTCAAATTGCAAAACACTACTTAATGGTATTTCTTATAAGCTAGTGTTTTACATAAGTGCCTCGGTAGAAAACATTGTACCAAAATTAGTGGATTTCATAAATGCCATGAGAAAATACCTGAAAAATGAAATAGTAAAATAGAAAGAATTCATAGTAGTAACAATAATATCCAAATACAACTTTAAGTACATAGTACATCTACAAAATATGTAAATAACTTTTTGAAAAATGTTATCAAAGAAGAAACTATTTACAATAGTTTCCCTGTAGAGTTTTCGCACAGGCAAGTCCTGAGGATGTGACTTTTCTTGTGTCCTCTAGCACACACTTTTGATAGGTGTACCAGCCAGCCAAGATCATAAGAGAATACATTAAGGAATGGATAGAATATTATGTTCCTGAATATGGTGACATAATATTATAAAGACGCTAATTTCTTATGAAGCTACATACAAATTCAAATTCCTTCATTTTAAAAATGATGAAAAATTTGAACTCTACAAAATTATTCTGATATCATCTAGAGGAATACATGATTGAGAATAGCTAAGAGAAATGTTAAAAATGATTAGAGGAAATTTATCAAAAAGATACTGAAATGCTTTATATGCTAAAATAAATTTAAACAGTGTTTTATTGCCCCCAAAAAACTAAGGAAGACTGGTAGAAGAAATTAAAGAGCAAGAAAATGAACTTATTTCCTGAGAACAGAGCTATTCTATTCCTAGTGAAATGCTAAGCCATAGGTACAGCTCACCTAGGGAACCACACACAGTATTGCTGTGGGCTCACTGGCAATAGCAGGTGATGTTCCTTCTCTAAGATCTCTTAGTAAATGTCCTTCTAAAATGTTTTGTTCTTCCATATCTTGAGCATATTCTATTTCTTTTTTACTTAAATGAATGTGTCCCCATTGGTCTTTTATGTTTATTGTGTTTTGAAATGATACTGTTGCTGTCACTTTAATTAAGAAAGTCTTATTTTCTGTTCTCTGTAGTGTCTAGAGACATGGTGATTAATTTGACCTGCATACCCTAAATACCAACATTATCAACCCATCACTACTGGAAATTCATTTAACATCATATTTTAGAGGAATGGCCAGTTCACTGTCTGCCTCTGGAACATCTGCAGCTGTGAGGAAAGATCCAGTCAGAAGGTGCTTCACAAACTCAAGTGCTATTTATTCTGAAGCAATCACAGCACTTATCCCAAAAACTTGAGGTAATATCCTAAAGCTGAGTATTTCAATCAAATATTTTTCTAGACTTCCCTGTATCTTACTAATTTCATACATACAAACTTAAATCGGCATCCTATATTCACTATTTACACTACTTTGCTTAAAATTAATTATTCATTCATGAAAGTTAAAAATAATACCCATGTTTAAAAAAATGGCATGTTATGATTACACTGGAAGGCAAATTCAGACTACAGAGAGTTGCAGTTTCTCTCCTAACAATATTTTGATATACTTAGGTTATGATTGAATGAACAAATAGAAATATTTTGCCAACTTTGGCTTTTAAGTAGTCTTCCATTTTGCCTCAGGGAAACTTATGAGGGTTCTTTAGAAGTGGTTCTTCCTGCTCCTTGGCAGCTTATTGATCAATACCACTGTCTCCAGATGTTAAACATTGTTGTTCCTTTTTAGGTTCTATCAGAAATTTTGTAAAAATATCAAAGGGAAAAAAAGGAGCTAAGTAGCATTGGCCTTCTAGAGCTATTGTCTTTAAGTCTAATTTTGAAAATTGTCCTTAAGTCTAATTTTGAAAATTTGGTTGATCCATGTTAATGTATTAGTTAAAACCCATGGATCTGAATGAAATTTCCATAAGCACAAAGCAATGAAATAAATTCATCTCAAATATCATTCAATGCAATTTCCATTTTTTGAAACTTTAATTTTCATCATCAGAGCTAATCAATATAGTCAGTCCATTTTTTCATATTTGTCTATGGAACTGACTTGATATGCAAGATTTTGATTCTAAATAAGTTCTCTAAATACTTTCATAAAATGTGTTGGAGAATACTTTAACTGAGAATTTTATTTCTGCATTAAATTTAAATGTATTTATACATTTCTCAAATTTTTGAGTGGATTTTATTAGAGGCTCTATACATTTACTTTAATGCACAAAACATCTTTATTCTGATATTCCTCAGGGAAATGTATGAAATCTAAAGCTATCTAGCACTCTTTTGTAAAATTTTGAAGTATTTTAAACCCCAATGTTTTATGAGATCATATTCATGATAGTATACATGTTTGTCTTATTCTCTAAAAGTATGCATATACATATACACAGATGCAAATTTTCTTTGAACTTACTTATGGCACTTACATGTTTAGCCTTCAATTTGTGTTATCATTTTTCCTATATTCACCATGTGTATAATATCATGTTTTTATATTTGTCTAATATATACATTTTATTGGTTTTTTTACATTGCTCCTTTTTATTTTTGCTCTGTCATTAACTTTTGACTGTGCCATTTTCATTGGTTAGATTCCTAATTGCTGCTTTGCCGGTTTTAAAAGATGTGCTTTGAATCCTACCTATTTCCAATGTAGCTCTCAATGAGGTTACCTTTCTTGACCGTCTTATTTCCATTCTAAGCTATACTCAATTTTATTAGAAAACACTACACTCACTTGTCATTTTATAATCTCCAACTCCCATTATTACATTATTATTACATATCCAGTTAAATATCTGAAATATTTATGATCAGACCATTTGCTACCTTCCTTTATCATCTCAGTTGGATAACATTTATATTCCAGTAGATTTTGAAAACAAAGCTAATAATTATACTATTCCCTAAATTTTAAAATATTTAAAACTTGTCCAACAGCTTAGTTGGTATAAAATTCATAATTTAAACATCATTGAATTTCCTTAAAAGACTGCTTCACTATTTTATGATTTCAATATTGTTCCCAAGATGTTTCATGTCAATGTAATTTTCTTTGATTTGTTTCATTTTCTTGTTCATTAAATTCTTTTTAAGTTTTGTACCTTAAAATTTTGAATTTTCACATTGAAATATGCTCAGAATTGAATGTTTTAGGTTAATAGTTCTATGATGGATGAATGTTTTCTTTTAATCATGGGAACTTTCTTAGATAATGATGTAAGATATTGGTTACAGTCCATTTTTTTCAATGTATTCTCCCTTCTCCTCTTCTGTCTTAATCCTTAATATAATTGTTGGGTCTTCTATTCTCATTTCTCAATGAATCCTTATTTCTTTAACTTTTTTCTACTCATAGTTTCTTTTCTTCACAGGTCTTTTCATCACATGTTTAATGATGATTTTCTGTACTTAGAATTTTGAAATTAGCCATTCTTTTTATGATAAATTAATTTAAAAATTTTTTAAATTTACATCTGAGGTCTATCAAAACTCATTTTACATCACTCTGTGTTTATGCTATTTCTGTATCATTGTTTGACTTTATGATCTGCAGCATTTTTTATTTTCAAGTGCTTGATTAAAATTCATAATTTATAGGAGATATTATGTTTTTTTAACCTTATGTTTAGCATTTTGGGGAATATTTTCTTCTGCAGAATTTTTAAAATTCTAATTTCTCCTTTCTTTAAAAAAATAACCTGAATTTTAATTAGTCATCAGCTGTCTTTGTTAGTTTGAGAAGAGCGTACATATTCTCAATGCATCAATAAGGTGTTCCTAAGTAAGCAGAAGTGATAATTTAGATGACATACTAGGTTTCCTCATTCATAGCAGGATTCTGTGGGTTTAAAGAAGTGCAATTTCTTTAGCACACAGTGTCCTCAACAAGCCAGCAGAGATGAGACTTTGGAAGGATGGAAGTTTTTATTTATATTATACTCCTACTTGAGAAGGATTAACTATTCCCTGTCTTGCTTCTCTTCTTCTTTTCATTCCCAGGCCTCTAACAGTTATCTTCTCCTTTCTGGTTCTAGTTTCATTTGGTTTTGGTTTTGGTTTTCTTTTTACTTTTTTCACTCTTAAGGCAGTTTTAGTTGAAATGGTTTCACATCATTGTTCAGGTGAGCCTTGGCCATCTACACACCTCTATTCACTCCCAGGAGGACAAAAGCTTTTCTGCAAATCAACTTGTGGGCACGATGGCTGATCGTTTTGAACATCTTCTCTTTCAGTGTGCCTGCATCTGGCCAGCATGGTCTCAGGTCATTACAGTCACATTCCTTTTAGTTCTTTTGTGCAGTGTGGAACCTGCACGCTCCAGGCTTTATTTCTTCTTCACTCTCTTTTGGAAAAGTTTTATTTTTATTCCTTCATAAGTTACAGTTTATTTAATTTCAAAATCAACCTCTTTTCCATATATTCCCCATCTTACATAACTGAGGTACTTAACAATTTTTGTTAAAAGGGGTGACATTTAATTTTTTTTCTTTTTTTATTTAATTTTTTTGCAATATTGTGTTAAATAATGCATGCTGGTCCAAATCAGATATAACAATTATTCAGCAAAAAGCACAGTGTGTATCACTGTGCTCCTAGTAATTTAGAGTAGATGGTGGGATCTACTATATGGAGGCTTAAATTATTGTTCTATAACAGTGATTGTTTACCCTTATATACTTTATTCTATTAATTTAGAGATAATCTATGGAGGATAATTTAATAGATAAGATATAATATACTTGGATTACATGAAATTCTTATATCTCTCACGTTCTTCTATTTTAAGTCATGAGAACTATTTCTATATTTAAACTCATGGAAAATTAATATACTAAAGTTAATTTCATGGTGACTTACTATTTAAATATCTTTTCCAATTTGCCTATGTTGTACAAAGTGAATAAACCCCAGCATTAATACTTGATTTTCTACTAAATGTGTACTGCTGTGAAATATTAAGTTAATGTGAGCACAGTTAAACAAGCTCTAATGGTAGCAGCTGCATAAATATATTTATGTGGTTAATCACTTTCTATCTGTCTTCATTTTACTAATTTACTTAGCAGCCCTGTATTCTTTACTAAAATTTAGCACTTCAGAACATTTCCTTAGGCAAATACAAGGGAAATGGATGAAGTAAAATATGCTGGAAAGTGAGAACAACTTATCAACTATTACCTTAAGTTACAGTCTAAAATTACAGTGCTAATGCAACTGATAACAACCCCTTTCCTCTCATACCCTTGCCAGTTGTAATATACATGTTTGATGCTTCTTTTGCCATTTTTACTGTAAAATTTTGGTAAATATTTTACATTTTATTTATAGTAAAAACATTGCTTTGACAGTTCTCAGGACTAAAATGCACTATGCTATTACTACTGTATTTTCTCTAATAAAAAATAGTTTAACTAAACTGCTAGTTTTATAACTGATACACTGTTTTTGCAATACTCCATGCAAAGGAACTCTATGATTGCTTTCATGAATCATTTCTAGATATGGAAATGTAAGAGAGGCTATAAAGTTACAAGATATCAAAAGAAGAATAGATTACTTAAAAATTTAATATTAAATATCAGACTTTTACCTGATATACTTGGGACTTAACTACATTGTTTTTTAAGCTTTGGGAACTACTATATAGAATATATTTTTGTACACAAATGAGTGAAAATACAACTCCCTACATGACTTTTGAAATATTACATTCTTTCCAGTATTTTATTTCAGATGTTTGAAAGGTGCTCAAGAACACATAAACACACACAGACAGACACACTATATATATGTGTATATATATATATATATATATATATATAGACAAAGAGAGAGAGAGAGAGAGTTATGTCTTTCTGCATAACACCACAAAGCATTTTATAATGGGTAGTCATAAATAATAAACGGTTACAAGAATTTCAGCTAATGCAATAACATATTCCAGGAGGAAATTTTTTTTCCTAGTATCATTTTTTATTTGCCTTCTTCATTACCTTCCTGGATAAGCTCAGATATTTTGTTTAAATGTTATTTGTATGTATGGAAATAGTAGGAATAGAAGACATCTCAGTCACCTCCTCAAAATTAATTCATCAATATGTTTTGAAATTTTTACTGAGTGTTCTGTATATGGTTGACATAAATTTAAAATATGGTTCTAATTTATAAACATTTACAAAGACAATAAGCACATGGGCTAGGTAGGTATGTTTAAATAGATTGATGATTTCAAACTATAGGTCTACCATCTAGTGACTGTGTAAAACCAGCCAGTTTGTTTCACTCTCCTTGTCTGAGTTTTGTAAATGATAAAACAAGGCAATACTATCTCCCTAATATAATTATTGAGAATTACATCATTAAATTTAGGGAAAAATACAGTCTTAGTTTGTTGTGGTAAACTGAGAAACCCTCAATAAATATAATAAATATTGGTGATGTTTCCCTAGATCTGTGGATCTCAAACTCTGGCCTCTGTACCTCTCAGAAGCCTCAAAATCCTGTGTTAATATTGTTTTCATTGTAAGACAATATTTTTATTTTCCAATGATGGTTTAAAAGTAATATTAGGTGAAATTTTTAATGCCTTAATCCATAAAGTCAGGTGCACGGAAATGTTACAAATAGCTGATGCATTCTTCTCTGTCATGCATGCAAATGAAAAGGAAAAATCTAGTTCATTTAAGAATTCCTAAATGAATTGGTAAATATATTGATGCTATCGAAGTCCAAACATTGTGCATGTGTATTTTTTATATAGGAAGCACATATAAAGTGCTTCTCCTGAGTGCTTAATTGGGATGACTAACAACAAGCTCTTGTAAAGTTGTTAGAGTTGCAAGCTAAACTAGCTGGGCTTATTTCCCTAATAAATTTCCATGTTTATTTGAAAATGTGTTAATGAGAAAACTATATTGTTCAGAATTGGATACTTAAAAGCACACTTGAAAAACTCTTGGAAAAAAATTTTGGCAGTAATAAAATTGATAAAATTGGAGCCTTTAGGCAAAAAGTAAAATTTCAAGAAACACGCATCTGACAGCTGAGCTTCATAACTGTCTGATATTTGAACAACTTTCTGGTGTGATTGTTACTGATATCAACATATGGAATTTTTAATTTTATAATAAATTATATACCCACTTGAAAGATTTGCATAATGCAGTAAACAGTAGCTTCAAAACAACTGATGATTAGTGCTACAAAATTATACATTGAATGAGTCATTCCAAATGCAGACTAGGCTATTGAAGTTTAGGTTAGCTAAAATGGAAAAGGTCACTTATAATGTTTCATAATCCACATTGTAACTAGTTTTTATGAAACTAGCAATCACAATGTTAGGTGTAGTATAAAAGAATATCTACTCCTCTCTACAAATTACATTTTAATTCTCCTACTTAAACTATATCTGAAAAAACTCTGGGTTTATTTATATATGTATACAAACTAATATAGCACACAAACTGATTAAAAAAGATGACATAAGGATACAACTATCTTCTAGCAGGCCAGAAAATATATTTATAAACAAATATTACTAGTCTTCTCAAAAATACCTTATTTTTCAAAACCAGGAAATTTTCATCATAAATAAATGTTTGAGGAGACAGACATATTTAACATGATTTGA
>PVKS010011436.1:0-56751 GCA_004027875.1 Aplodontia rufa | reverse complement strand
TGATTCCAAGGCTTGGTATTGATCCAGAGCACTCAAAAGTCACCCTGTGGCCAATTTTGTCCATTGTCCCCACAATCCCCACCCCATCCAAGTTCCTGCTGCAATGACTTTGACTTATTTGGGTGATAGTGTGCGCTAACCCATTTCCAGGAGATGACCATTTACTGATCTAAACCAGTCAAGGCAGTATGACTTCAGATGGCTGGAATCTAGGAAGGGCCATGTAACCTAGTTCTGGCCAGTGTGACATAAAACAAATCAATTACACATGGAACTCATGAAAAAATTTTTTTCCAGAAAGGCATGAACCAGCCGCCATGTTCTTTTTTAAACACCTCCCCACACTTTCTTTTCTGTTTCGAATGTATTCTTTATGCCTGTAGTTACATCCAAGCCCCATGAGACCATAGCCTGACCCCAACTGCAAGGGACGTACATATAACTGCACCCTGACAAGAGAATTCATCAGCCCCGCCAGCTATCAGCCACCTCCTGCAGACTCAACTCTGAAGAAATGAAGTTAGTTAGCCCTCTGTAAAATCCAAATGCACTACGAAATACTATAACATTTCCCAACTGAGGATCATGGTGGTCTCCCCGAGCAGGGTAAGACTGAGTTTAAAGTGCCTTAGTGCTTGCTTTTCTTGAAATCCCCGCTCCCCGTAATCCCAGGAGTTCACTTTCTTGGGATCCTGGAGTTTACCATGCTCTTGGGCCTCATGAATATGTCTGTTGCTCCTGAATCCCAGCTAGTGTCGAGGAATTGGTACTTGCTGATGGCTTGTTCTGATGGTGTCCCCAGAGTCTGATCTAATCCTGTATGGAACTGTCCTGCTGCAACTGTTTGATCATTGTGTTCCTGTCACTGGCCAGGCGCTAATTTAGAACACCTGTGGGGTGGGGGGTCTGATCTTGTGCCAAACATATACAAATCACATTGTGCCACCTAAGCTTTGCTAGTAGTGGACACACAGATGCTTGATCAGTGGACTCTCAGTGAGCCACAGGACTGAGAAATAAATACTTATATTTTCCCCATAGGAGCAGAGACCCTGTATTATTTCTTTGGTCAGCATTACCAATTGTAGCAAATAAAAATATTTAGCAAATATTGTATGAGACATATTTATACTGAAATTGTCATTTATCTGAAATTAAAATTTAAGTGGGCATCTGGTCATTTACATTAAAAATGATTGGCCACTTTCTGTAGGCAGTGATACGTTGTCATAAATTCCTAGAATTCATGTGTAGTGGCTTAGGACATAGTTTTTTGTCCTCTGACTTACAGGTCTATCTGAGTTTGTTTCTTTTGAAATTTCTACATTTATTCATTAAGTCTAAGAGAAAGAATTTCTGAGTCCAAAGATTAGGAGCCGCAAGAAATATCGCTAGGAAGAGTTGCTTTGTAGTGGCACTTTAGGTGACCTGGGTACCTGTGTGTGCCTGGGGAGTGCAGTGACATTCGTTCTCATCCTGTGCCCGCTGTGTCTTCTCCATGGATCTGGAGACTGAAGTAGACCCTGGAACCTTGCACTGGTTTAAAACCTTATCCAAGCACACCCAGCCTTTGGCTAGACTCTCTCCATGCCCCCGTTTGCTATGCTGGCTTTCAGTTTTCCCTTACTGACCTCTGCACACCACTACACAGGTTCTTGGGACTTTCCCTCATGTGAGGCCAGCTGTGCTTTTAAAATGCAGCGATATTTACTTACGTATTCTATGCTCTCCAGTATTTTGTGGGTGTTAAGAGGCTTCTGTATGAGTGTAGTCTGCCATGTCTCCAAAAACTTTCTTAGGAGGCAGAGTCTCTACTGCACATTTAATCCATCAAAGGAGAGCTCACAGTTTCCTGGATTCTGTGTCCTGTCAACGCAGTGACAAAAGACAGTGATGATTTTTCTTCACGAGTCTGCCATCTGTGCTATATCAGTGTGTCGTTCTGCTTCCATTGCTGCACATGGGGGTTGGGATGTCCAAGGTGACTTCTTCCTTTCTGCATAAGGTGCCTCATCTGGAATTGCCTGCTCAGACCTGGCTGGGCATCCTTTCCACAGGGCTTCTCCAGCGTGGTGCCTGGACTTTACTGAGGGCTCCAGGCAGGTACATAGCAGGAGAGTAATCCCCAAGGTGGAAACACCTGGCAGCTCCTGCTTGCCTCCTGCTGGCTGAAGTTCACTGGCCTGAGCAATCCCAGGACCAAACTTGGAGCTAGACATACAAGGGCTTGGACATCAGGGGTGCGGTTTGTTGGGAAACACTAGTGTAATGGGGTGGTCTAGCACTGTAGCTGAATACTGGATATGATTTCATCGTTCTACCCAGTGCAGCTGGTGTGTTCTGTCCGTGGTGAATTTTGCTATTACTGAATATCTACCTCCTTTTAAAATTGTACGCACATTTAAAATTTAAAATAGTTGCACAAATCATACAGGATTCCTTTATGCCTAAAACCTAGCTTCCACGAGTGTTGACGTATCACCTGACCACAAAGTGTGGTCACTTACAACACAAAGTGTAAGTGTAGGATACTATTTACTAACTTACAAACTTAATTCAGTTTCCACTGTAATCCCTATTTTCTGTTCTGGGACCTAACCCAGGGTCACACATTGTATTTTCCTGTTTATGGCTCCTTAATCTTTCCAAGTCATCTGTGACCTGGATACTTTTTTTTTTTTTGAGAGAGGGACAGTGAGAGAGAGAGAAAGAATCCATTTTATTTTAATTTTTTAGTTTTTCATGTGGCTTTCATTGTTTCAACACTTCATTGTGTACCTGATGCTGGGGTTTTAATCCCTGGCCTTGCTCATGCCAGGCAAGTGCTGTAACTGCTGAGTCACTACTCCAGCCCATGACGGATACTTTTCTGTTTTTTCATATTTTATTTTATTTTATTTTTGAGCAACCTTACAAGATTTTAACAAAATAATATAATATGTGTATTATTCTGGATATTGCATTTATCCCCAGGAGTGCCCCCCCACCCCCACCCCCAATTACCCTCCCTTATCCCTCCCTTCCACTTTGTCCGGTCCCAGCCGGCAGGAACGGGACAAGGCATTCCTTCAGGCGGTGAACTGAGGTTAAAATAGACCCACTGGTCTTAAGTTCTCCAAACACTTTATTTCTCCCTTAACCTCGGCTAAAGGCCTCCCTCTCTTAGAGTCAAGGCCCTTAAGGCATTACATTTAGAGTCAAGGCTATTCACATTCAGAGTCCTTGTTTCTACTGCCATACTAGAGTCCCTGTTTCTGCAGCCGAGGCTCTTACTGCCTGCATCTTCTACCGCTGCTGATCTCTCCGCTGTCGCTGCTGCTGCTGCTGCTGCTGCTGCTGCTGCTGCTGCTGCTGCTGCTGCTGCTGCTTCCGCTTCCATGCTTCTTCTCTGACTGCTTCAGGACAGGGCTGCTTGCTTGCTTGCTTGCTTGCTTGCTTGCTTCCTTGCTTCCTTGCTTCCTTGCTTGCTCTCTGGCTGCTTGCTTTACCTGACTAGTCGCTACTCTATTTATCCGTTACAACAGCCAGTAGAGGTACAGTGCGAACACATTTATGCAATTGTACAAATGAGTGACCAAATAGCTTAGTCATGCGGTCAGGCATTACGTCACTAAGGAAGATACAAGCCAGCTGGGTCAGAGTTGTTTGCCACCAATTCTTTTACAAGCCAGCTGGGCCTCATGTTGGGGGATCCCCAACACCCCTTCCCACTATAACTCTGAAAAAAAGTATTAGATTGAGAATCAATTAGTTTTTCATGTCGCTTTTGCTGCTCCGAGACTTAGTTGTATACGTGGGTGGTACTGAGGTTTGAAATCGCATACTTTCACATGCCAGGCAAGTGCCATAACTACTGAGCCACTGCTTCAGCCCGTGACCTGGGTATTTTTGAGGAGTGTTGTTCAGTTATTTTGTAGAAGTCCCTCGGTTGGGGTTATCTGATGTTTCTCATGGTTAGGATTAGGCAATGCATTTTGGGGAAAGAATTCTACATAACTGATGTCCCCGCTCCCCCGCATCCTTTTGAGGGTACAACATGTTGGTGTGCTTGTGGAGTTGGCCACACTCCTGGTGGGTTAAGGTCATGACTCTCCCAGGTGTTTCCACTACAAAGTTATTGTTTTCTTCCTTTGCGATTAATATGCATCTTCAGGTGGCTTTGAAATCATGTGCATATGCTGTTTCTCTCCAGACTTTGCCTCGTTATTTTTGAATCCGTGGTAGCTGTGTTTTGTAGCAGTTACACTGTGGTGGTCTAATGGTGGTTTTCTGTTTCCCTCTTACCTTTTACATTTATTAACTGGAATTCTTTGGTAAGGAAGAGCTGTCCCTTCTCTGTTTACTTGTGTGTAACTAATCAATTTGTGTCAGTGTGGGTATTTTGTGGATTATAAATGAACACCATTCTGTTGCTCAAATTGTTTGGCTTTGGGCATTGGGAGTTCATTTTGCTCCTGGGCACTTTTGATGTATTCTTTTCCTTTTGAGCATTCGTAATTTCTGGAATCAAGGGCTGCTGTAGAGTCATCGTATTTGCTTTCTATTCCAGGCCTGGAATTGACTATTTGGAGAAACCTTGGTTGCTTTTGCTGGAGCATAGTGTTCTGAAGTCCGGATCTGGAGGCCTGAGCTCCTTGTTGCTGTGTGTTTCCCTCTCAGTATGGTCAGGAAACATGGAGACGTGTGTGTGTGTGTGTGTGTGTGTGTGTGTGTGTGTGTATCCATGATTTCATTCTGGCATTGCAACCCAGGAGCACAGAATTCAATTAGTCTTCCCAGTTTCAATATCTGTAATTTCTCTGACAGTGAGAAACCTAGTTTGCATTATCTGCAATACATGTCCTTATTTGTTCAACCCTAGCATAAGGTAGCTTTGAATTCCCAGTCTGTATCCCTTTAAGAAAGAGGGTTACTCTCTACAGCATAGTTCTTTTTGTCTTTTCATTATAGTACCTAGTCAAAATACGATTCTCCAAAGTTTCTTATTTTATTTATTTATTTCTTGCTTTGCTGGGAATGGAACCCAGGGCCTCACTCATGCTAGGCAAGCGCTCTGCTACTGAGTCACTTTCCCAGCCCCCAAAGTTACTTTTAATGGACTGTTATTTGACAGCCCAAATAGTTGTTAGAATTCTTTAAAAAATTGGAGTAAATGATGGAAAATGGGAAAATAACAAAAATAGGTGGTAAATGAAGGCATTAGGGCTTTTCTTCTTTCTTTTTCTTTGAAATTGCATGTATGTTTTTCTTAATCCTTAGACCTCTGACTTCTATTTTGGTTGCTGAGAAATATTTTAGACACTTTGTTCAAGTCCCAATTTATCACAGAAGTGGTAGTACAATAATATTTACTTTTCTTTAATTGTATATATGTTACTCAGCTTTGTGTTACTCTGACCAAAATACCTGACAGGAACAAATTAAAGGAGAGTAAGTTTATTGTGGCTCATGGTTTCAGAAGTGGCGTCATGGTGGGCAGACGTCTGGGCCCAAGGGGAGGCAGAATATCAGGGAGGAAGGGTGGTTGGAGGGAAGCAGGAAGGGAGCAGACTCAGGGAAGATGCCCTCTTCTGCCACACTCCCAGTGACCCACCTCCTCCAGCCATGCCCACCTGCCTACAGTTACCACCCCGTTAGTGCACTTACGCGAAGATGAGCTAGTGTAATAATCCAGTCTCTCCACCTCTGCATGTTCCTGCATTAACACAGGAGCTTTGACAGTTCATATGCAAACCATAACAGTGTATATTACTCATGCATTATTAAACATCATCAAGATATGTAAGAATTAAAATTTGCATGTAAAGTTAAGTATTATCTGTAAGAATGATATATTATGTATTTTCAGCCTGATCCTTTCACTCTTTGTTTTAAAATAGTTATATAACTTACCCTTTCTTACTTTGAAGGTAGTTTTAATAGAATAGTGTTCTTGCAGAATGTCAACAGCATAATGAATTAAGTTTCTCTAGAAGCGGCAGAGTTTGGAAACATTAGGGAAGACCTTTTACAGGGTAAATGTGGATAGACATTTTACAAAAAGAAATGCAGGCTAGGAAAGACACCTGGAGTCCAGGAAATCCCACCTCTTTATAGAGCCTCTGATTCAGATAGTACATGGCAGTGACTGGAAGGCTGATGAATCGAGACCATGATAGAATTGTGGGCAAGTTGGAAATGACTTAGTGGGGACAGGGCTTGAATAGGATTTTAGACTTAATAGAAACACATTTGAACTGGCGGGTGATAGAGTGTGTAAAAGAGTTTTAAAACAATAGTTGTTGCATTTGCTCTGCATCACATTTTCTTATGTAAGTTGAAACTCACAGAATGGCTTTGTACACAGTATCATTCTAGTTAACCTTGAGAATAACTCCATTAGGTAGCGTCTGGTTGAAGAGTATGTAAGTACAGTGTTTGTTGAAAAATTCAGTGACTGTTGCAGCTTATAATACATTAAATAACTAATCTATTACAGAAACACTATCCAGTACAATGGAAATCTGAACATATTTATTACCATTTTTTAGTACCATGACTAACAAAAACATTCAGGTTCTAATACATATCAGAGGTTCTAATATATATCCCAGGAGGATTTTCTAGGCAACAAAATCCTTATCAATGGGTCTGATAAGGACTAATTGAAGACTCCAGTTCATCAGAGTTAGATCTAATGGGGAGTTCACTTAAAATGTTCAGCATAAGGTAGGATCTTGGGGGAAAGTTATAAAAGTTATTGGTCTCATGGTGGCAAGTTATAGTAAACAATATTATTAATATAAAAAAGGATCAATTACAGATTATTTCTGCCTTTTTCCTCTCAGTTTTTAAAACATTTTTAAAAAAATATGTTCTCCCCCTGTTTTAAGAGTTTCAAGCTCCATTCTACTCTGGATCACCAAGGATCTTTTTACTGAGAAATAAGTAAAGGAAAAGAAAATCCTCAAAACTGTCTTTTTCTTCAGTTTCTGTTACCTGTGTTTTCAGTTTATGGTCATTTGCAGTCTGAAAGTATTCAATGGATAATTCCAAAAATAATTTCTAAATTTTAAATTGTGCATCATCCTGCGTAGCAAGATGAACTTTCTTGCCACCCCACTCCAGCCTGCCTGGAATGTGAATCATCCCTTTTTCCAAAGTATCCTTGTTGTATATGCTGCCCACCTGCCCTTCACTTAGTAGCCATCTCAGTGAGCAGGTCTTCTGTTGCAGTATTACAATACTTTTGTTCAAGTAATATGGGGTTTAGTAATATCCACAGTTTAAAGCATCCCTGGGGGTCTTGGAATATGTCCCTCACAGATAAGGAGGCCTACTGTATGAAACCAGACTGAACATACACAGATCTTTATATATGTATCAATATTTATATTTATCCGTATATAATCTCAGTGTCACTAACACAGATTGTATTTTTGTCTCAACCAGCATCTTCTATTTTTTAGCCCTACCTCATCCTATAATCTTTGATAGACTGCTTTTTCAAATATAGAAATCTGTTAGTTACTTATACCAATATGTTCACTCTGTTTAAAAAAATTAGACAGTGTCTGAAAACATAGAAACCCAATGCAATCTAATTATCACAAAGTCTTCTTTATAGGGTTGCATGGTAATTATGTGCTAAATGCTTCATTCAGCTGTATAATCAAATAAAAGCAAGAACTATGGGCCATGAGCATTTTGTAAGTTGTTGAATGCAGTTATTGTGAGTTTTAAATCAACTTTTTGGTTTTTGCATATAGCAAAGGATAAGATACTTACTTGGCTTAATTTAAAAACAGTCAATGGTGAATTGTTAAGCTTGGATAGTATCAGGTTTATCTTTGAAAGAGGTAGAGGTGCTGTGCTGATTAGTTCTAGTTAACAGCAAGTTCTCCTGGAAATCAGGTCTTGCTCCTAGCATGTGAACTGTTGGCAGGAAGTTGGAATTTGGAACTCTAGATTGGTAGGGGTAACAGGTTGGAAACAGGGGAGGGAGCCTCCAAGTACATTAGATGTGATCCTGGCTGGAGATGTGGCTCCATGGTAAAGTACTTGCTCATCATGCATAAGACCCTGGATATGATCCTTGGTACTGCCAAAAAAAAAAAAAGGAAAAAAGTGGTCTTTACATATATGGGTTCTAAATCCTATTGATTGCTGATTATATTTTCTACCTCATTTTTCTTCTTTGGTCCTCATTTTTATGTATGAAAGTTCTACTTGCCCAAGAAATCTTATACTTCATTATAATATTGTAAGTTTTCTTTCCTTCACTTAGTCATTGTGCATGAGCAATTGAAACTTTCAATTGTGAAAGCTAATTATAATGTGAAGCTGAAATCTGAGCATTCTTGAAGAAGCTTGGGATATATTGACAGTTTTTTCTTTGAAAATTACTTTAATTTCTTTTATCTTTGTTCAGTATCTTAACATGAGCTTTTTAAAATAAGAACTAATTTCCAGAAGAGCTGTTCTTCTTTCCCATAATGTCAGAATCCCACATCGTGATAGCAGGCTAAATTTTCACTGAAGGTTGAAAAGTAATTCTCCTTTTTCTAACAGCAGCACTGTCAAACTCATGGTAGAATGATGCAAATAATTCTTGCGGGCTGTAACCATTACTATCCTACACATGTAATTTCAGGTGTATTCAGTCTTTATGTGAGCTTGAATTCTAGGCAGCTAATCTGATACTTTTCACATGCCAAGATTTTAAAGTTGATTACATTTTTATTGAAAGTTCCCTTTTATACAGTTAGTTAAAAAAAAAAAAGAATGTTTTAAAATGTGAGTTCCTGCAGAGGTGAATTACATGTAGTAGAATGACTGTGGACTCTTCGTAGGCAAGTTAAAATTTTCAAGGGATGACAAAATAGGTCAAGTTGTTCCTGCACTGAAGTTTTCATGGTTTTGTGTTTCTGGCAGGATTACTTCTATCCGAAGGAATGGTGGTGGAGACTTTCTTGCAAAATTATCGCCTCTGAATTCCCTTTACTTGCCTACATGTAAGACTGTTTTTTTCAGTACTGTGTTTAGTTAGTGAGAGTAGAATTCCTTGCTATAAAAACATAATAATCAGGGCTGGAGCATAGGCTTAGGGATTACAGAGCTTGCCTGGCATGTGTGAGGATGCAGGTTCAAATCCCAGCACCATGTACTCAACTAAGTGTCGGAGCAACTAAAGCCACATGAAAAACAAAATAGAATTGATCCTCTCTGTTTCTCTCTCTCTCTGTCTCTCACTGTCCCTCTCTCTTTAAAAAAATTAATAATCATCTTGGTATGTGAGTGCTGTTTAAGGAAGCCTTGGCAGAGTCCCGCAGCTCTCAGAGCTTCAGTTCTGTTCTGGTTTATTCTGACTACATTTTCCTGTGCTCAGGATGTCATGTCAGTTTCAGATTGGAGGGTCATCTAAAGTCAGATTTGGCAAGTCTGTTCTCCAGGGTTTTCTATGCACATCTTTATCCTAATAGGAGGGACATTCCTCTGTTGCTGTTCTTTTTATAATTTTCCCATCTGTACTTCATGCATAATCTTCATGACCTCTTCTTGTGAGAATCAGGAGTTGACCTGCATGGGTGGAATTGACTGTATTGATTTCTAACAGGAGCCTGCAACACTGGCTTGGCACCTGCACCATGGAACTGAGGTTTGTGCTGACTGGTGCCTCTGCTGGTCATGGGAGGCCATGTGGGTTGTGGAGAACTTGGCTGTAGGTGCCAAAGAGATCAGATGTGTTTTCGCTGGTGAAGGTCAAGAAATCTGACAAAGTAGAGAGGGGTTTTATTGTAGAAGGGTTGTTAACTAAGGAATTCAGGCTTGATGATCTGAACTGAGCATAGATCACTTGGGGCTTCCGCTGTAACTAAATGGTTAAGAAGTAGCCAACATGTTGAAGAGTGTTGTTTTCTTTTTTTGGGGGGTGTAAAAGTGGGCATTTCTTTTAATATAATCACAGATGCAGCAGAATATCTTGGCATTTCTTAACAGAATCTTTGAATAAGCCTTCTGAAGAATGGTAAGAGAATGTGAAAAACCGACAAAATCTTTGAAGTATAATACTAAAAAGAACCATTGCAATCTCTGAAATTGTATGCAGAGATGTATTATTAAGGAAAAGGCATAATAGCAGTTCTATATATGGTGGAGATTTTCAGTGATTTCAAGATTCAAAGTAAAATCTTATTTTTATAATGTGAAACTTTATGATGCCATATAGGGGAAAAGAGTAAGTACTTTTCTACTGCTACTGCAGGCTGTATGTAGAGGAATGAGAGTCATTTACAGTGAAAACATTTTTATTTGGAACCTCCAGTGAGTATTTATATATATTTGTGCGGGATCCAGTTTGCATTTTGTTACACCCTTAACTAAGGAACACAGAAATGAAGCTTAAATTGCAAGAGGATAAATTATTTTAATAGGCTGTCATAACCACAAGGGTAAATACCAGTATACCATTTATCTTTTATAGTCTGAATTTTCATTACTATAAAATGTCATTTAGAAAAAGAACCTTGCATAAATTTAATTGGTTATTTATTAACAAACAAATCCAGGAGCATGAACTTGCTCAACTTGTTGAGGAAACAGAATCTGGATATTTATCTATTTCTCGAATTTGATGTTAATTTAGGAATATTATACTAATATTGAATATGCACAAATACATATTTTGAAATTATTTTAGAAATAGTTCCTTTTTATTAAGTTAAAATGGAATAATCTTCTTCTTAAGAGTAAACTTTGAAATTAAAGTATTTTTCTTTAAATTTTTATTAGAAAGAATTGAGGTTTTATACTGCATTCAGTTAGGTTGCAATTTGCATAATGCTGATTGGTAGGGGTTGGAGGTAAAATGTAAATTGGATTTTGCAATCAAAAAGACTGGTACAAGTTGGTGAGTTTTTCCCCTGAACTTAGAAATATCTTATGATCTGTAAAAGTGTGGGAAATGAAGAATGTATTAGTTGAAGAAAACTTGCAAAAAGGAAGAATCACATTTTTAAAGTGCCCCAAATTTTAGTGTAATGATTTTGTATAATGTAATTTTGCATTAAATGTGGAGTTAATACCACAGCCAGTAGTATTTTGAAGAAGGAAGAATGTTTGTGGCTGTGCCTAAGATTACAGGTAAGTCAATTTGATATCTTTCTTGAAAGATAAAGAAAAGGCGATAAAGGTAACTATATGTAGTTCCAGGTAGTTTTAATTCTAGAGTAGGAAATTAGCTGTTTGCGGAAACAACATGCAATGTAATTCAGAGCAGCTGCTAATTTATCAGCCAGAACGAACTGCTTAGATTTTAAAGTATATCCATTATTCTAGGTTCCCATTATTGACCTGTTCAGTCCACTAATGTTTACTCAACTTGAGAAAGTTTGCAAGTTTTTAAAAACCTGAGGCAAATGATCCTCTTACAGTATTTAAAGTATTCTTTAATTTACTTTTGGATTTATATCCACTTATTATTTTAAAATAGTAATACTTTACAATTTTAAAGGCACAATATTCAGAAAAGGGGTTAGACTGATGAGTTTCCATATATTTAGTGAACCCTGTAATTGGCCCCTGTGCCACCTTACAGTTTAAATAGTCGGGCTTTGCACTGTGGAGACCTCCATCCAATGTTAACCTTCCATGGTTGGCTTGTCTAGGTCTAGACTTTTCTAGTCTATTTCTATACTAGTTAATTTATTTGACTAGATATTAAAAATTACTTAATTTTCTGAAGATCATTGGTAAAAATATTCTGTATCAGTAAAGCTTGGTGTAACCTTAAACATTAATGGTTTCTTTTCTGGTGACAGTGGAGTGTTGATAGTACTTCTCAATATTTGTTTCTTTTTTCTTTATTTTTGAGAGAGAGAGGGAGATAGGAAGAGAGAAAGAGAGAAACAGTTTTTACTTATTTTTGCACCTGGCCTTTGTTTCTCCAACACTTAGTTGTGTATGTGCTGCTGGGTTTGAACCCATGTCCTCATGCATGCCAGGCAAGCGCTTCTACTGCTGAGCTACAACTCCAGTCCTGTTTCTGTTTCTTTCATGTGCTCCCTATGAATTCAATATGAACTAAAACTTTTTTTTTAACCTCTTAATCTATACCAGGTATTGTGCTGAACATCGGTTGATACAATAATGAACAGCTTGTAGGTCTTCCAAATTCGAGAGAGAGTAGTAATTGTTCAACATAATTGTTTTAGTAGAGTTATGATCTGGGAGTGTTTGGCAGAAGCACTGTTTTCTGCCCTTACGAAGAATTGGTGGTTGTTAAGGTTATTCGGATGGTAATGTGTAAATAGAACAGTGAACTGCACTCAAATATTATAATACATGTAGACTTTTTGAGTCTTAGCTGGAATGTTTTTGAAAACTAAGCTATTATTTGAAGATCGGATTGATCTTTTACATGTAAGAACCAAGGACTGAGTCCTGGGCTTCTGTGAGATTAGGAGACTGAGGAAAGAGGAGGAACCAGCAAAAGAAATCCCAGAGGGTTCACCATTGAGGCAGGAGGAAGACTTAGGGAATGTGAAGTTTTGGATGCAGTTAAAGAAGTGCTTCCAGGGAGGAGGGAGTGATCAGAGAGAAATTCCTCTGGGGTCAAGAGAAATAAGGTCTAAAAAGATCAGCAGGGTGGAGTCCTTGCTGTGTGGTGTATTCTTTGGGGGGTTTAGAGAGAATGGAATATTGGTGATTGAGTGATTAGTGAGTGACTTCTCACAAGGAATTGTTTTTTTTTTTTTTTGAGACATTTTGTTAGAACAGAAAAATGGGAAGGTAGCCTGAGTAGTAAGTTGGTGTGTGTGTGAATGTAGTGTTTGAAGCATGTAGAATTAATAGCATTGTGTGTGCTGATAGAAATGATCCAGCAGAAAGGGGAAGTTGGTTACCTAGGAGAGAAGGACTGCAGAAGTATAGGGACCTGGTGATGCAGGGCCGAAGGGGATGGGATCGGGCTGCAAGAGGACAGCTGGGCTTTAGGAGGATAAATCACTTAACGTTAGGAAGGCGAGTGCAGTAGATGAACACAGGAGTGAAAGAATTAGCTGGTGTGTTTGTGTGAATCTGAAAGTTTTCTGATTGGCCAGGTTGGAAGAGGGGTGTCAGAGTCGCAGGCTGGTGTGAGAATGGGAAGGAGGCTTGAGGGGAGAAGAGGCAATGTCAGGTAGGTAGTTAGAAGAGGGTGGGAGAGTAAAGACCCTGTGTGGACCCCTGTCCCTCTTGGTTCAGGTCCTTTGAGGTGCACTTTGCTGACTTTTTAATGTTTTTCCATTTGGTTTGAGGTTATCTCCATCAATCTCCATCTTATTTACTCTCTGAATATAACTCACATGTAAAATGCCCTGGGGTCTGTAGCTTGGCTCTTGTGAAAGTTGGAAAAAAGATCTTGTAGTCAGGGTTCTTCCAAGTATTCAGCCCAAGTAATCTGGGTGAGTTAGGCCAGGTTGACTTGGCAGCTGGTGAGTTTCTATGCTGAGAGGACTGGTACCCTCTAATGAGTCTCTTCATACTTGTGTGGGAGAGATTTATGTGACACATAGACTTCATGGCTCCAAGCTCATAGGGCTAAGCACCAGTGTTATGGAGCTGGGGCCTTCTAGGGAAACTGAGGCAGCACAAAGATCCCCCTTCAAAACCCAGTTCTTGCAATGAAGTCAGAAAGATTTCAGATGTCTCTTAGAGTAAGAAGAATGAGTTTAATAAAGGGATAGGGAAAGGGAAAGGGGACACTCTCAAGGGAGACAGTGGGCCTCTCAGAAGAGGGACAGTATGCCTCTCTTGCATTCCACTTTTATTGGGGATTTCTGAGACATTTTCAGACTCCCACCCAGGTCCACCTCTTGACTTTTGACTGACAGCAAGATGACATCAGACTTTCAAGTCCTGACTGCCATGATAATTCTAGGTCACTTGGCTCATGCTGACCTGTTCTTTTTTTATTTATTTTTATTGAGTTGAGTTGTTGCACAATCATAAATGCATATATAAAGTAACAATATGATATGCATTTGATCCTAATCCAGGATCCTCCCTATGTTGCCCACACCCCAGTATCTTGATTCTTCTATATTACCCCCCAGGACAAATATAAATGTGTGTGTGTGTGTGTGTGTGTGTGTGTGTGTGTGTAATTGTGAATTTTCTAAATCATGTGGTTGTATAAGTATTATTGGCCTTCTGGGGTGGGAGTGTAAAGAGTACGTGATATTGTTGATTGTCTCCCTAGATCCTTCACTTTCCTTCCTCCCTCTGTCCTCTCCCCATTGCTCTCTTCCCCTCTCCCCCCTTATATATCTCTGATTTCCCTAGGTTAGGTATTGCTTTGCTTTTGGTGGGTCTACTATGAGAACTTGACTACCTTTCATCCAGGCCTGGGTTTTGCTGTAGCCTCCACAAATAAGAGAAAATATTTGACTCTTGAGTCTCTGGGTTTGGCTAACTTTTCTCAGCATGATTTCTTCCATTGCCACTCATTTACCTTCAACTGATGCAATATCATTGTTTCTAATAGCTGAGAAGAACTCCATTTTTTGTGTATATGTGTGTGTATATATATCTATATACATAAACACACCAGAGCTTTTGGATCCATTCATCCAGTGAGGGACATCTGGATTGGTTCCATAATCTAGCTATTGTAAGTTGAGCTGCTATAATACAGATTTTGCTGTGCCACTGTAATATGATAATTCTAGCTCTTTGGGAAAAATATCCAGAAGAGGGATAGTTGGGTTGTACGGTAGATCCATTCCTAATTTTTTGAGGATTCTCCATACTGCTTTCCAGAATGGCTGGACCAGTTTGCAGTTCCAACAGTGTGCTAGTGTTCCTATTTCCCCACAACCTCTCCAGCATCTGTTACTGTTTGTATTCTTCATCTTTGCCAGTCTGACTGGAGGGAGGTGAAATCTTAATGTAGTTTTGATTTGCATTTCTCCGAGTACTAGTGATTTAGAGCACTTTCTCACATATTCTTTGGCTTGCTCAATTTCGTCTGTTGAGCTTTCTGTTTAGCTCTCTGGTCCATTTACTGATTGGATTATTTCTGTTTTTGGTATTAAGTTTGTTGAGCTCTTTGTAAATTTTGGGTATTAGTTCCCTGTCAGATGAATCCCAAGCCATGACTATCTCCCATTCTATAGATTTTCTTTTGATAGTTTTGATCAATTACTTGGCTGAGTAAAAGCTTTTTAGCTTAATGGCATCCCATTCATTGATTCTTGGCTTTAATTCATTCATTTAGGAGTCTTGTTGAGAAAGTCGTTGCCTATTCCCATATGCAGGAGTGTTGATCCTAATTTTTCTTCTAGCAGTTGTATGGTAGCTGGTTTAATTCCTAATTCCTTCAAACACTTAGATTTGAATTTTGTGCAAGGTGAGAGATAAGGATTAATTTCAATTTTCTGCAAGTGGCTGTCCAGTTTGTCCAGCACAATTTGTTGAATAGGCTGTCATTCCTCCATGTTATATTTTGACCCCCCTTTGTCAAAGATCAGATGTTTAAAGATTGGTGGGTTTGTCTCAGAGTCTTCTAATCTATTCCATTCATCTTCTTTCCTGTTTTGATACCAGTGTCATGTTGTTTTTGTTACTACAACTCTATTATATAATTTTAGATCTGGCTTGCAAATCCACATGTTTCGTCTTTCTTGCTTAGTAATGTTTTGGCTATTCTGGATTTCTTGTTGTTCCAAATGAATTTGAGAATGACTTTTTCTATATCTGTAAAGAATGACATTGATATATTGATGGGGTTTGCATTGAATCTGTATAGTGCTTTTGGCAGATTGGCCATTTTAATTACACAAATTCTTGCTAACCAAGAACATGAAATGTCTTTACGTCTTTTCAGGTCTTCACTTTCTTTCTTCAATGTTTGACAATTTTTATTGTAGAGATCTTTTGTTTCCTTGTTATATAATTCCCAAGTATTTTATTCTTTTTGAGGATATTGTGAATGGGACTGATTTCCTAATTTCTTCCTCTGCCCTTTTATTGTTAGTGTATAGGAAAGCTATTGATTTATGGGTGTTGATCTTGTAGCCTGCCACTTTGCTAAATCTAAATCTTTTTTTTTTTTGAGAGAACTATAGTGAGAGGGAAAGAGAGAATCAACCTTATTTAGTTTTTCACATAACCTTTGTTGCTCCAATGCTTTGTTGCATATGTACATGGTGCTGGGGTTTGAACCTGTGTCCTTGAGCATGCCAGGCAAGTGCTGTAACTGCTGAGCTACTGCTCCAGCCCCCCACTTTACTAAATCTATTGATAAGTGGTTTTCTGGTGGAGTTTTTGTTCAAATTGGATTCTTAACCATATGTTCTTACAGATTTTCTGGCTAGGAGGAATTATCCTCATCTCTCTGAGTTTCAAGATCTGGTTACGAAAGTCTCCCCCTTCAGGGTAACTTGCATTCCTCTTATGGACATTGTCTTGGGTCTGCATTTCTCCTGCAGTTCATAGGTAGTTTTGTGAGGAATGTGTCATAGCCTTTTCGCAGACCAGGCAGGGCTGTAGGTGAAGCTCCTTTTGGGAAGGAAAGCGTGTGGGGTCACCCAGCGGGCCCATTTTATAAAATTAGTCTCTCAACCTTGCGTTCCCACCATTTGCATCTATCTGTCATTAATACCAGGACTGAGGACTGGCTGAATAAAATAGGGCTGAAATAGCATCTTGATTCTCTGTATCATAATTAAGATGCTTCATAAACAATCTCTCGCTTTTTGAAATGAAGCAAAATAAAGGCTTACATTGTATATTTATCTTAATGTAGAACTTCTAAACTGATGATTTATTCTTTTTTTTTTAAACTCAAAGGAATTTATTTGTCCTGAGGAAAAATGATATTTTCTGGGTGGTCATTTTCTTTTCTCTCTCTCTCTCTCTCTCTCTCTCTTTTTTTTTTAAAGAGAGAGAGGGACAGTGAGGGGGGAAGGGAAAGAGAATCAATTCCTATTTAGCTTTTCATGTGGCTTTCATTGCTCCTACACTTTGTTGTGTACGTGGTGCTGGGATTTGAACCCGTGCCCTCGCTCATGCCAGGCAAGTGCCTTGTCCGTCTAGCCACCAGTCCAGCCCCTGGTGTTCATTTTCTATAAAAATGTATTGATGTACTAGTACCCTAGAAAAATTTGAAATACCCTAAAATTTAAACTGAAATGTGCAAAAAATGCTTTTTTTTTTCAGAGCAGGAGAGACTGGCTTGTTAAAAATGAGACATTTGATAAAGCAGGTCATCATAATTGAGTTTCAGTCAACCGTAGGGCCAGTACGTGGGAGCTGATAGAAGTCTTGCATGAAAGCGATGGAGTCATGGGATAGTGTGGCCTGCTTCCTGGCTGTTTCAGTTAATGAGCATTTGTCCATCGTTGGCTGAGTGCAGACCCCTATGGGGTTGCCATGGAAGATACAGGAGAGAAAGAGAAGAGCAGGTTTCTGCACCGGAGGTCTGGGGTAGAGATGGTATCAAAATCATATATGAACCAGAACCAAATTCAGTCTGTCCCCCCGCCCAGCCCTGTTTTGAAATCCATGGGGTCAGAGCACTCCAATTCAGCCCCTTACTGTCTGGTGACTGTTGAATGATGCTGTGATTTGCCAGTGGAGCGGTGGCCTCGGCGGCAGGAAGAGCCTTCTCCTCTATCTGTAGCTGGTTATGGAATCACCGCAGTTAGCCACGCACGAGTTACACAGGTGCGTTTTCTAGTTACAAAACATTTCCTAAGTACAGGAATTTTACTTTGCGGGGAGAGATGTGGTCAATTCACAAAGTTCCATTCACCCCCAAGTAATCTTCATGTCTTTTGAACTTTATTCTCAAACTGGTATTTTTTATGTGCTTTGTGGATTACAGTGTCTTACTCCCTGTTCTTAAAATAATATTAGTCATCCTCTTTAGAACTCTCTTTTAAAGACTATAATTCCATTCTTGACAAGAACATAAAATTTCAAGTCCTGAATTTTGTGTTTTTTACTTATTTGTAAGTGAAGTTTATTACCGTAAGAAAATTGGTCAGTACTTGAATCAAGATAATGTGTACTTATAAAGTGAATGTAATCTTCTGTAAAATTTGCTTTAAAATGGTATCCTGAGTGTTGTATCACCATTTAGTATGACAAAGTGTTGAAATAAGAAATTTTTAGGAGCATTATAATACTTCATGGAAATGAGTAACAATAAAAAGAGCAAAACAGAATATTAATTATTATCTGATATAACAATTACTGGGGCTATAGTTAACTCTAGTAGGACAGTATCATTATAACATTTAACCTCTTCTTGGAAAGAGCCACTCTAACTGGAAAAACAGCCATAAAACAGAAAGCTATATCAAGTTTTAGGGAAAATTTTGAATTTTATATAAGGATTTAATAATTTTTGCATCAAATATATTTTCTTTTAAATGAATGTGTTTGTTTAAATGATAAGAAAATATTTACTATTATATGTTTCTGAAGGAAAGGAACATGCTGGCACTGACTCTTATCTTGGAGCTCTGGCAGGGGCTGCATGATAAATGTTTTAGCAAGCTGACCTGACACAGGCATCGCCTGGAGGTCTATGTTACTGGGAAATTCTATGAGTACTTCCCGTCAATCAATCAGCTAACCGCATTTGAGGGCATAATATTAGTTCCAAACCTGGAAGGCATTGTAAGGGTTATGGAAATGCCACCCCTACCTGCCATGTGGCATGTATTTCATAACACTGTTTTTGAGGGATGGCGCCAAGTTGACCAAGTATATCTTGAAATGCTGAACTTCAGGAAGCTGGTGATGAGATTGATGTTAATGTACCTGCAGTAACTGCTGGCTAGCATTTTCCTATTTATTATTTTTTTTTCTGTTTTTAATGCTTTCAGATCTTCAGGGCTCTTGAGTTTGAGCTGTCTGTTTGTCACCAGCACATAGCTGGGTTCTAATTTTGTGCTCAGCTTGGTTTCATCCGCATGTGTGTGTTTGTGTGAGCACCTCCAGGTTTAAGTGCGGAGCTGTCCCATCACCACGGGCTCCCTGTCTCTCCCTCACCTCTTCCCCTTTCCCTCCATCCTGAACACCTGGCATTCACTTACCTGTCCTTTGCCTCTGTGATTTTCTTCCAAGACTGTTTTCTGAATGGAACCATGTGCCGGGTAACTGTTTGAGGTTGTCTTTATTCATGCAGTGAAACCCTCTTGGCACTCACTCAGGTCATTGTGTGTAGAGTAGTTCTTTCTTTCCCTTGCTGAGTAGTGCATAGTTGTTAAGGAATAAGTTGTTCAGGTTATTGGTTTGTGTCCAGTTTGGGGCTATTATAAATAAAGCTGCCATAACATTCATGCCCTGGATTTTGTGTGACCGTGTCTTCATTTCTCTGGGATAAGTGCCCAGGACGGCAGTTCTGGGCTACGTGTTAGTTGCAGTTTATTTTTTAAAGAAACTGCATCCTCTTCTCCCCAGTGGCTGCTGATCCAGGTTTCCTGCACCCTGCACCCTGCCTTGCCTTTGGTATTGCCGCTGTTTGCATCTTTCCCTTTCCGAGAGTGTGTGATGGTAACACAGTGTGGTTTTAATTTGCGTTTCCTTCGTAGCTAAGGAGGAAGATCTTTTCACGTGATTATTTGCCGGCTCTGCGCCTACTGGTGAAATGCTTCTCTTGTTTTTGCCGTTTTGTAATTGGGTTTTTATTGTTGTTGTTGAATCTTGAAAGATGAAACTTTGTTCTGGATAGAGATCCTTTATCACGTGAACGGTTTTTAGATATTTTCTTCCAGTTTTTATGCAGTCTCTTTGTCCTCAACAGAATCTTTCACAGAGGAAAACTTTTAACTTTGACAAGATCTAGTTCTCCTATTTTTTTTTTTTATTGTATAACATGCTTTTGGTGTCAGGCATGTTTTTTGTGTTTTCTAACTTCTCTTTTCCTCTCTAGGCATTTTGTTGTTGTATTTCATTTGTTGTTGCCTTATTTTTTTCCTCTTTAGCATTTGGGAAGTTATGGTCCTCATATGTATTTTTTTTCATACTTACAATTTTTAAATTGTATGTGTGATTTGAAGTATAAAGTTAATCATTATATGTGTTAGTTGAGATAATCAGCTTCTATAGAGGGAAAGTTTATTTTGACTCACAGTTTTGGAGGTTTCAGTCCACGACAGTTGACCCCTTGCATTGGGACTGTGGCTGGCGAGGCAGCACATCTTGGTGGGGGGCTCATGGTGGAGCAAGTGGCTCACTGTGTGGTGGCTGGAAGGCAGGGAGAAGGATAAGAGGAGTCAAGGGCCCAGTGACCCTTCAAGGGCATGCCGCTGATCAGAGTTCTCCCAATAGTGCCTCGGGACCAAGCCTTTACACAAGGGTCTTTGGGGAACACTCATCCAAGACAGCCTTGTATCTGCCTTCTTCCTGAACATTATAGGAGCGCAGATTGCTTTAACTGTACCCTCCCCTCTTCAGACGGAGACTATCTTCTGTTGCCGTTTCACTGACCTTTTTACCTTGGAAATTGTAGCTTAGTATAATTGTTTTATGAAAGTTGTATTTAGGTTTATTTATCCACTTTTATCCTTTTTCTCCCTTTTCACTGTGCTTCCTTCCCATTCAGATCTTTCTTTTAGGATCATTTTTGTTCTGCGTGAAGTGTATTTTTTGAAGAACTATCCTTTGTGAGAGGGTTTGGGCACTCATACGAAGAATAGTTTTTTATTCATTATTGCTCGTGATATTAATTTCCTTCATTCTGTTGTATACTGACGTGTGGATACCACTGTCCTCTGGCTTCCTGGGTTGCTGGTGACAATCAATTGACAGTTGATTGTTATTCCTTATTATAGTGTCTAATATCCATGGAGGAGGGGGAAGGAAAAAGATAAAAACCTAGTAGATTAGGGGAAAAAGTCGAGTGTTTTTACCTGCCATTCCTATACAAACTACACATTGGGGTTAACAAATAATAGATATGGAGAAGTTTTTCTTTTTAGAAAAATCCTGTAGGTTTGATACCTAGTGCATGTGTACACATGGACACCCCCCTCACACGTGTGCACACACACACACACACACAAACACACTCCAGGTACTAAATCAAAGAATAACAGTGGAATTAGAATTTCACCACCCCATGAGTAATGATGGAAATAAAGAGTATCGATAGGATAAGAACTTCAGTCCTTAGTGAATGAACGTGATGATCCTAATAGCAAGACTGACAACCATACTTTTTTTGCCTTTGATAGAAGGACTCAGCTTCAGTTATGACGAAAGACTGAGTCTGATCAAGACTTTATATTTAACTGTGTATCCGTCTCCTTCCACATAAAGGTCAAAACCATACAGTAAGTTGAAAATAGAAAGCTTTATCTAAAGAACTAGTAGTAGGGGAGTGAAGGAGGTGGATTGACTAGTAAGAGGCCAAGAAATTTAGAGTAGTGGACACGTGGAGAGCAGCACCAGCACCAGCACCAGTAATGTATCTGAGGGAGAGGCCGCCTGCTCTCAGGCTCAGATCCACACTTAGCTGAGGTTGTGCAGCTGTGGCTCACTGGATGTTGTTAAAGGAAAAATGGTCGACAAATTAAGTATAGTAGAGTTTACTTGAGCAAAGAAATGATTCATGAATCAGGCTGTACCCTGAACCAGTAAAGATTCAGAAAGCTCCACCCCACAAGTATGGACAGGCAATATTTATAGACACCCAAAGGAAGGGCTCCAGAGAGATAGCTTGATTGGTTACAGCTCAGTGTTTCCCTAATTTGGACATGTTGGGAGTTTGCATCCTGTAATTTCCTGAAAGCTCAGATGCCCTGACTGGCTGAGTCTAGACTGCTTATTACGAGAAAACATTCTCGAGTTAGGTTGCAGCTTATTTGCCTACTTATGCATTCCGCTTAAGGCTAAATTCAGTTTAACTTAATTTAACAGTGGGGAAGTTTGATGAGGTGCTGTGTTGTCAGGAAATCCATTCTTAGGAGTGCTGGGAAAGTTAGTCCAAGAAAGTGCCATGGCATGACATATACCGCAGGCTACCTACTGGTAGCTTCAATTTGTTGGAATGGATGTCTACTCGTTGGTGGGTATCCTGGAAAACCATTCATGGGTACCTTATGCCCTGCTGTGCTGCTGCAAAGCCTTCCCAGGTGGTTGTGCTGAGGGAAGCTGGTCTTGGCCAAGTGCCCTGCTGTGAGCATTCTCCTTCCAAGATCCCAAGAGGGATGTATTTGGGGAAGCACTCATGGCAAGTTCAGGTTGATGCTGCCCTCTCTGCTTGGCTGAAAACAGCTGGACACTGCTGGAGCACAGAGAAAGTTCACGAGGACCAGGAAGACAAGCCACTTCCTTCTGCGATGTCCTTCCACCGTCTTCTCTTCTTTGGATAAAACCTTAGTATTGGGACAGCTCTCTAGAGAGAAATATTTACTGAGCTCAGCTCTTCAATCAGAGTAGGCATGGAAGAGTTCATTTATAACTGTGAGCCAAAAAATGGCTAGTTGCACAAACTGCTAGTGTCTAAGAATTTCAGGTAGTAGAAGGTTACATCAAATGATGCCATCAGCAAAAGCCATAATATGGGATAAAGAACCTGGTTCCTTCAGATTTCAATTTACATTTATTTAAACTCCAAGGAAAACAATCAAAAGAAGTGGAGGGGAAACCTGGATTAAAAAAAGAGTAAAGAGAGATGTTTGGACCTTGTTAATTCTTGTTTCAATGAACCAAGTGTAAAAATAATTTTTTTTTGGTGACTGAACACAATAGATATTTGAAACTAAGAAATCATTTTTCATTTTTAATGGTGCAATATTATTTTTATGATATATATTTTAAAGAATTCATTTTTTTGAGATATGTTCTGAAATATTTATAGATGAAATGTTATAGTATCTGGGATTTATTTCAGTAATGTTTTTGTTGATTTTGTGTTGAAAAAACTCCCTATGGACATGAAGTTTTTTTAGAGTATAAAAGTTGTTACTAAGCATTAGCTCCTACCTTATCTGTGAATAGAAGTTATCAGTCATGAAAGATGACCTGTGTATAAAATAATGTAATTTTGAATATTGTTCTTGGGTTTTGTTTATAATGAGCTGTTAGAAATTTATGGTGACGATAACTGGCATTTACTGAGACATATTCCATGGCTACACTCATACACACATATTTTGACTTGGTACTTTATGATGTGAACAAAAGTGTCTGGTGCTTTATGGGGTAGTTGATATTGTCTTGTGGAAAGAAAGAAAATCAGCTATCATTTTCAGTGGTCTAGTTGACATAGACATATGTTTTATACCCCAAGCCTGAATATGTATTCTTCTGACATGTTTACTGTTTCTATAAACCATGGTATTCTTAAACATTTCCAAAATGTGACTTCTATAATATTTATCCTCCACTGCTATATTATTTATAGCATAGACTGGAGTTGTACATTCTGAGAAAAATTCATATTGAAATAGCTGTGCATTCCCATGAGAGTATTTTAGATATCAGTATTTTATTAATTTCTGAAAAAATTGAAATAAAGTCCTAAAAGTAACTTTCCATTGTTTTCCAGCTAGGTATAGTTTTATTCTTGTTCATTTCATAGCTGAAAGTAGCATTAAGCATATTAAAATGTGTAAAGTTGAAGTGGCATGAAACAGGTCATAGAATTGGGCATTTAAAAGTACAGGTGATGCTTGTGAGTGAGGGGGAGGATTGAGCAGAGGGTGGGAAGGATGTACTCTTTGTTCAATTTATTATCATTTTTCTTTGACTTTTTAGAGGTTTCACTGATTGGCTATCTGCAGCTTATTCTTTTGCCTAAAAGTGTAAGTTACTTCGTGTGTTGTGCGTGTGTAAGTCTGTGCTGTTACAAATATCAACAAGTGTGAATAACTTCAGATAATATCCCACTCGTGACCTAACAAGTTAGTTAGCCACAGCTCGTGGATACTGATAGAAGACATGAGACTTCTGGATCAGAGATGAGGGACAGTTTATTACTCAACACAGTAGCCATAGCCAAAGGATTGACATTTTGGAGCCATCCTCAGAAAGTGAAGCTCAAAGACACGGTTCTATCTCTGGCCAGTTTTTGCCTTGATGAACGTCATGATAATGTACTATAATTCACTAATTCTTCAGCTATTACCGTGCCCCATATCATTTTCCCAGGAATGATGTGAAGAAGGTCAGATGATACCTGTGGGGTACTTGAGAGAAGCCCAGGGTTTTGAACCTCACATTTTTATAACAAGAAAGAGATACCCTGGAATGCAATATTATCTTTAGTAAGCATGCTGGCCTTTCACTCCAGAGGCGACACTGCCTCTGTATTATACACTGTCCTTGAAAAAGATAGTCTAGAACAAAACTGGTTGGTACCTCTGAAGCCGTGCAGAGCATGGCGCCCACACTATCTCAGCATTACCTCCTGACAGCGTTCATATTTGTTTCTTCCTCCCTTAGCTCCTGAAGAACTTCCACATGGACACACACTCCGTCAACCTCTCTGCTTACTCAGAGACTCAGACTGAATCTGTTCAATTTGCCTCATACAAATTTAATCAAGGGCCCTGTTAGTACTACTCAGAGCAGCAGGATGAGGCCACCCTCATCTTGACGAGCCATCAAAAGTGTAATAAGGTTCATCAGGCAAATGCTGGTCAGAGCCATGAGAGTAGCTTTATGCTTTGCCGGTTAAGCAGAGGCTCCATGTCCCTTGTCATTGCTGCCTAGGGAGGTGGTGAGATGGACGGCTGCAGGTTTAAGGGAGCTACACCATCACTGAAGCAGGCCCAAACAGTTTAGAGGGACTTTTATAAGCCAAGGGCTGTGTGAGCCAGTGATCTGCTGTAGATGCCAGTGTTGGGAGTAAAGTGTCCTCTACAGGGCTTATTCTTCATATAAAGGTGACATGTTAAAAGGCTTTCTGATCCTTGCATATCTTATTCCTACTTAACAAGTGAGGCTTGTTGGGCTCTTCCTCTCGGTGTACCCTTAAGTGGGAATATCAGGCCACATTCCTAAGGCAGTTAGGTTTAAGAGCCCAGAGCTCATAGCTGCTTTTTAAAAAAGATTGTTCCTTACAGCTACACTACGGAGGTGATGAGTCCCCACCAGTGACTGGTTGGAGACCTATCTTCGCCCAGTGCTCCAGTTGAGCACAGAGGTCCTGAGCAAGACCGTGAAGCCCCAGGGGTTGAGAGGCCGTAGCTTGTTGGGCAGTTTCCTGCAGGGCCTCTTTATTTGGACTGCACTGGAAGGATGCTGGATGGTAGCTTGACCAACGGAAGGTGCCAAGTAGAATACTGAAGCGAGGCACGTGCTATCTCCTGTGCTCAGGTTCAGCGTTGAGCCTCCTGCAGGGGCTTCAGCAACTTCAGTTGCCCTTGACTGCCAGAGGTCCTGAGCATGAATCTGTCCTCATAATCCCATGAACTTTGACCTCGAAAGGCCCCTGTGGGTTATGAGAGTTTATCAGCCCCTTCTGCAGGCCCAGCAGTGTTGAATAAGGCTTTCACTTGGCGTCCAGTATGGTTTCATCCTAGTGAAAGCTTCAGATGTCAGACAGCACCAAATCCTGATTCACGCCTGCTGGCAAATATTTCCGAGGCCCTGGAGCCCTTGCCCAGACATAGAATTGGTTTGTCCTCAGGTGCCTGGAGGGTAGGAAAGGAGCTGGTAATGCTGCAGACAGCTGACCAAGGGTCATTGGTCTGGTCAGTGGGTTCAGTTGTAGTCATGATGGGGGAGATAGTTGGGACTGTAGGAGTAGCAGCTAAGTTCAAAGACAGTTCACCGCAAGCCTCCAACTCCTTTCGCCCTGGCTGCAAATGGCTGCGGGTTGTTGCTTCTCTTGGTACCCTGCTGCCTTTAAGTCCTGAGTCAAGGCTGTGGTTGTCCTCCTGGGATTGTTTTGTTTCTGTTGGACAGGGGGAAGGGTGGGGACACAGTTGACATGTTTGAGTAGCACTTTACGTGCCATCTTCCTCATCTGGCAGTGCCGTTCAGCACTAGTGGCCGCAGGAGTGCAGGCATTCCACACCCAATTCCTAGTGCACCTTCAGGTGCTTCTACAGCCGCCACGGTGTGCAGAAGGCCTGTCTGCAAGGCCAACTGCTTCTTGCTTCAGAGGGAGAGAGCCTGTCTCCACAGTCACTTCAGTGTCTACACATTCTTGAACAGATGGTTCTGCACAAAGGCAGTCAGTCCGTCCCTCGCAGATGAGCAGAGATGAGACTCATGGAGAATCATCTCCCAGCAGTGAACCATGTTGATCTATTGTACGTGGGAATTAGTGTTTCTCTCTATTGTCTTATTGTTGTATTGCCTATGTGATCACATTTGTTTTATGTCGTCTTGAATTTGCCAAAGTTTTAACTCACTGATATTATTCTCCTTTAAGTTTTCGTGTAGTAATATTGATACCTCCACGAGATCCTGTGGAAGGAGTGAGCCAATTTCTTGTGCCAATGTGATTGACATATCTTAAAGATTTCTCTTTCTTTGGCTTTTAGAACCTTTGTGTTTTCTGGTTTTCTTTTTACTCATGGTAACTTCTTGGTCTTCTCTGTCTTTTTAGCTTTTATGCTAATTTTAATTATTGACTAGAGACTTGATATGTATGAATTTATCAAATAGGCTTGAACATTTATTGTATGATGGTCTTCTAGGCACTGAGGCTACAGCATTGAAAAAGCAGTTAAAATTCCCTGCCCTGTTGAGCCTGCATTCCCTGTGCTGGTCATTGTGCTAAGCTTGCAATAGTGTTTAGTCCCCACAACAGCTTGATGAGAGTGACACTATCCTCTCTGTCTAGCTGGAGCTCTGACATACCAGGACAGTCTTCTTCTTTGCCTCTGCTACCTCAGGGGCCACTGTGTCTCCCTCCTGGCCCCTGAACCTGTATACATACTTACCCTGCTCAGGCATCCTTCCATTGTTCAAGAAGAGAAAGGGCATTAAGTGTACATATACACACACACACACACACACACACACACACACACACACACGTGTGTGTGTGTGTGTGTGTGTGTGTGTGTGTGTGTTTTAAAATAAGTTACTTCCTAAATTAGTGTACACATTTTTGGTATATGAGCAAGGTTCCTCCCCCTCCCTTTTCTGAGAGATCATCTATAGCACTCTTTAGAAGTGTGACTTTTTGGGGTCTGACCTTTACTTTATCAGCTGCCCTGGATCTTATTGCTGTTTGCATAAGCTCCTTCTGGAAGGGCTGCTAGACTGTGTATTGTTAAGCTTGAAAAACAGGTGTCGACCCGGGCTTCAGACGTTTCTCATTGGTATCACCTGCCAATTATTCTAGATCCTTCAAAAGGCGCACGTAGAGGCTTTTCATTGCTATTGGCCAAATGTGTGCCTCTGAAATCCAGGTGTGGCAATGAACGAGCTAATGTAGAGAGGCCTCGAGGGGGCGGGGTGAAGGCCTTTAAAGAAGGGGCTCCAGCCAGCAGTCGGGAGCTCTTCCTTTGGGAGAGAGCTCTCGTACTTTGCTACTGGAGGTGGTGTCCCTGCTCCTTTGGAAGATGAGCTCTTGTAAGCAGCCGAACCTGCCTATGCTTTGCTCCTGAACTTCCCAGCCTTCAGAACTGTGAGAAATTGCTGTCTATGTTTGTTCTGAAATAGAGTCTTGTAGCGTTGCCTTGACTTGTTTGAGATTACTTAATGTTGGGCATTTTGTCGTAGCAGTACAAATGAACATTGCCTTGAAAGAGAGATGTAAAATATGGCTATATAAAAAGGAGAAGTAAAGTTTGGACAAAGAAAGACCATTTGGGGTCTCCAGCTTGTGGTTTTTCTCATCCCCAGCCCGCCACTCTGGTCAGAACCCGGCTGGACCAGGACAGTGACTCAAAAACCCAAGAGTCTCTTTTAGTGCCTAAGGATGATTTTTTTTCTCTTCCACTGATTAAGGAGCTAACTCTAACTCATTTAGTGAGATCTTTATATTTTGTTTTACTTGAAGTGTGACCATGTTATAGGAGGAATCTTAGAGGAATTTTGCCTTGAGCTAGTGGTTCTGGGGCATGCTATATTTATGCAAAAGATGACAATCCCACTTGAAAGTCAAGAGCTGCTTGTCAATGAAATTATTTTAGTTAAATTGCATCCCATTCATTTAGTCTTGATTTTACAGCTTGAACCATGGGAGTTTTGTTAAGGAAGTAGCTGCCAACTTCTATATGCTGTAATGTTGACCCTACTTCTTTTTCTAGTAAGTTTAAAGTTGTTGACTTAATATACAGGTCTTTGATCCATTTAGATTTAATTTTTGTGCAGGGTGAAAGATAAGGATCCAGCTTCAGTTGTCTACATATGGCTGTCCAGTTTGTCCAATGCCATTTGTTGAATAGGCTCTCTTTCTTCCACACTATGCTTTTGCCCCCTTTATCAAATATCAAATAGTTAAATGGGGTTTGTCTCAGGATCTTCTATTCTGTTCCATTGATCTTTGGTTCTGTTTTGATACCAATACCCAGCTGTTTTTGCTACTATAATTTCAGGTTGGGGATTGAGATACCCCCTACTTCTTCCTTTCTATAGAGTAATGTTTTGGCTAGTCTGGGTCTCCTGTTCTGTTGGAGACTAAGCCCAACATGATGCCAGAGAAAAGAATTAGTGGTAAACAACTCTGTAAGGGGCCCAGCTGGCTTGTAAAAAAAATTAGTGCTAAACAACTCTAAGGGGCCCAGCTGGGTTGTAATTAGCAAACTGCCTGACCACATGACTAAGCTATTTGGCTGCTCATTTGTTACAATTGGTTGAATGTGTTTGCACTGTATCCCTATTGGTTGTTGTAACAAATACCAAGACAGAGGTAGATGACACTAGTGAGTGGAGACCTTCCCATGCAGGTGGCAGAAGCGAGACGGAGAAGTGGCCACTAGTCAGAGACGGAGAAGTGGCCACTAGTCAGAGACGCAGCAGCAGCAGAGGCAGAAGAAGAAAACCTAACATGCATGCAGTAAGAGAGGAAGAAAAGCCTCGGCAGTAGAAATAGGGACTCTAAAGAGAGAAAATGTGGTTAGCCTTGACTCTAAACGTAAAAGCCTTTAGTGAGAAGAGATGTGTGTTTTAAGCCCTGCCTCTAAAAGAGAAAAGGCGGAGAAGGAAGTGCTTGGAGGCCTTTAGCAGCGGTAAAGGGAAAAGTGAAGGGCTTGGAGAACTCGGGGCCAGTGGGTCTACTTCACTCAAGTGAACCGCCGAAAGAGAGCCGTCTGGTTCCTGCTGGCTGGGACTGGACATTATTCCATAAGGACTTGAGAATTGATTTTTCTATATCTGTGAAGAATGCCATAGGTATCTTGATGGGGATTGCACTGAATCTGTATAGGGCTTTGGGTAGAGTGGCCATCTTTATTATATTGATTCTGCCTAACCATGAACATGGAATGTTTTTCCATTTACTCAGGTCTTCTGTAATTTCTTTTTTTAGTGTTTGATAGTTTTCTTTGTAGAGGTACTTAACATCCTTTGTAAGGTTAATGCCCAAGTATTTCATGCTTTTGGAAGTGATGGTGAATGGGAGAGATTTCCTGATTTCTTCTTCTATGGATTTGTTGCTGGAGTAAAGAAACGCTAGTGATTTACTGGAGTTGATCTTGTAGCCAGCTACTTTGCTGAAAACTCCTATAAGCTCTAGGAGTTTTCTGGCCGATGTTATTGGGTATTCTTGGTATAGAATCATGTCATAAGCAAATAGAGATAACTTCCTCTTTTCCTATGTGAATTCCTTTGATTTCCTTGTCTTGCCTGATAGCTCTGGCAAGGGTGTCAAGGACTATTTTGAACAAGAGTGGGAAAAGCGGACAGTCTTGTCTAGTTCCTGAATTCGGTGGAAATGCTTTTAGTTTTTCTCCATTGAGGATAAAGTTGGCTATGGGTCTGTTGTAAATGGATCTGACATAGTTAAATTATCTTCCCTTGATCCCTATCTTTTCCAGAGTTTTGAGCATAAGTGGTGTTGAATTTTATCAAATGCCTTCTCTGCATAAATTGAGATAATTATATGGTTTTTGTTTTTACTTCTGTTTATGTGGTGAATTTCATTTACTGATTTGCGTATATTGAACCAGCCTTGTTTTCCTGGAATGAAGTCCACTTGATCGTAATGTAATATCTTTTTAATGTGTTTTTTGTATCCGATTAGCTAAAATTTTATTAAGGATTTTTTGCATCAGTGTTCATCAGGGAAATTGGTCTGTAGTTTTCTTTCCTTGACATGTCTTTTTTGGGCTTTGGAATCAGTGTAACATTTGCTTCATAAAAAGTGTTTGGGAGTGATCCTACTCTATCAATTTCCTGGAAGAACTTGTAGAGGATTGGTGTTAGTTCCTCTGTGAAGGCTTGGTAGAATTCCACCGTATATCCATCTGGACCTTGGCTTTTCTATTTTGGAAGAGCTTTGATTACTGCTTCAATTTCACTATCTGTGTGATAAGTTGGTTTAGGTTGTCAATGTCCTCCTGTGTTAAAGAGGGGTTGTCGTGTGTGTCCAAGAACCTGTCCATGTCCTCCAGGTTATCAAACTTGGCAGAGTATAAATTTTCAAAATAGGTTCTGATAATCTTCTGAATCTTGGTTGAGTCTGTGGTGATATCCCCATTTTCATCTTTGATTTTGTTGATTTGCTTCATTTCTTCCTTTTGGTGAGGTTGGCAAGGGGTCTGTCGATTTTGTTCACTCAAAGAACCAACTTAGTTTTGTTAATAGTTTATATATAGATTTTTTTTTTCTCAATTTCGTTGATTTCAGCTCTGATTTTGGTAATTTCCTGTCAGAACGACTTTTTTTTAATATTAAAAGAGTTCCAAGAAGCTATTACAATTGTTTATCCCAGGGAAGGACCTGCTTGGTATGGGGTTGGGAGTGGGAGAAATACTTTTCTTTTTTCATTCCGCATCCTATCATAACTTTGAACATTAATTTCACATATACTAATTATTTAATAAATAAAATACAAAAAAGTCCCCAGAATTTTGGTAAGTTGGAAGCAATTACAGGTGATTTCTAAGAGCCTTTGCAGTGCTTAGTATTTGTAGTTCCTATTCCTATTGGAAGGAAAGAAAAACAGTCTTTACAGAGGGAGTTGAAGTTCTGTTCAGAAGTTCTAAAAAGTTTCCTATACTGCACACCTCACATTGTCTTTGGAAAACCTTGAGGGTTTACATTTATTAAATCTGTTTAAATATCATGTGTGAACATTTCTAATTGCAAATTTTGTTTGGTTATGCAGCTTTATTTTTTGCTCTATAAAGGGCATAGCATACAGAAAATTTTTGGTTAGTAAACATAAGAAAAACCATTTTTACACCAGCTAGTTGAAAAAAACCAGTGGAAGAACCTGGTCCTCCACCCTCTAGTCTGTAGCATGTGTGTTGTAAATCTATCTCCAAAGAACAAAATGAAATCCTTGTTTTAAGATTCTCACCAAAAATAATACAAACATTATAGGGGCTCAGTATCAGATAAAAATTACTTAATGAATTTTGGATAAGGGATGAGTAGAATTTAAAAGATATCAAAGAGTGTCCTTGTTGACTAGCTGTGAACAGATTTGGAGTATAACAACTTAAGTCACTGAATATTCGTGCTTTCAAATAAAGATATTGGAAATGGATTACCAGGTTCTCCGGAGAACTACACCTTCATTTCTTCCTTAAGGTTATACATTTTATTTAATTTTAAAACATTTTACCTTAGAAGAAGTATCCTGAATTGTAGCTTTTCATAACTATACTTCATGTTAATAGATTTCCTTGCATGTCTTATCTTCTCTCTTGTACCCACTATTTCTTTTTCGTTTTAGAGGATTTCCGTGATGTGTTTCCTAAGTATCTACAATTTAGATATTTATCAAGGACCCTTTGGTTGTCTCTTGCTCATATTGAGTTTGTTTCCTTTTACTTTCAAGTTTCTCCATTGTCTACATACCTCTCGCCCTGCCTTCTCTTCATTCTTTCTTTCCTTCCTGTGTTATGGGTGTTACATTCTAAGATCTCTCAGGATGTTAAAGAAATTCTCCCTGGATCTCTGCATATCATCATGAGGTGACTGCTCTGTAACTCACTGATCCTTTTTTCAGTACTCTTAACATTTCCTTAAGTATCTATAGATCCTGGTTGACTTTTTATATTTAGCAATGAAGACTTCTTTGAGTGGCTTAGGCTGATATGGGTTTCCTTTAAGATCATCTGGGCATATATCTATACATATATCTGTTCCTTACAAATCAATCTCAAATACCTGTCTCATCATTGTAATTAGTACAGCTTAAGGGATACATGAATTTTTATTGCTAACAGTGGGATATTTAAGAGAGCCCCTCTTAACAAGAGCCCTGGATGTGATTCAAGTGCATGGCATTTCCTCCCTTTTTCCTAATCCTACTAAAATAAATTTTAAACTTGAATGAATGAATTTTATAATTAATCTTATTCAGATATAATTTCTAACATTCAAGACAGTTGGTGGTAGTTATACATTGGAAAAAGAATAGAGAATTAATTATTCAACTCATTAACACCAGTGTTGGTGAAAAGTCTGAAGTGGGCTTTGCTAAAGGGTCACTTGGCCCTGGGTTTTCTGCACCTTTCTGGTCACAGGAGCCTGGGTGGTGGTCTGCCTCCCACTGGGCCTCTCTGGCTGAGGGCAGGTGCAGCCACTCCAGGCCAAGCTGGTGAGACACCCATGGTGATGAAATGTATTGAATGAACAGATGGATGAGGAAATTGGGGCCCAGAAATAGACTTTTAAAAGGCTGCAGTTGTATTTTGAGTGTTTCTCTTTCAGGGCTGCAGATAGAGCATTTTCCCACACTCAAAGAGCCTGGGCTCCACTAATGAAGGCTGGGCTGGAGTCGAGTTTTTATCTGTGCCTGCCTCTCCTGGCTCCACAAAGGGCATTAAGGGAGAAAGTGTGGGAGAATGGTAGTAGGTGAATCCATCATACTATTTTGGGGTTAGACTCGTTCATTTGTCCTTGTGAGGTTTTTCCATTTGGTAGTAAAAGATAAGCGCCAGCTCTGTGATTTCTTTTAGGTTGCTGCAGGGTCCCCGAACAAATGTTTATCGGATCCTAAGTTTCCCCACTTTTTCTCCTGCTCTTCCCATGGTCTGAGAAATAATATATGTAATCTGGAGATCAGCCTATGTGTAGTCGTGCTACCTGCTCAGTAATCGATGTGACTGTTTGAACAAATCAGACATTGGCCACTGAACCTGAGAACCACAAGTCTTAACCCTCTGCTCCCTGTATATTTCCCCATATTTACGTAGACTGTTGAAGCTTGTGTTCCCTATAATTTAATCAAGGTCTTCTGTAGGTATTCCCCACGCTTTCAAACATACTGGCTTTGCTGTAATTTTCAACTGTAAGTTTTTGTATTTTCTCATGTTTGATTCTTATTCCATCACTCTTTACTTCTCTGTAAACATTGTGTAGAAAAAGGAGGAAGCCTTTCCAAGTGCAACCGGATGCTGTATCTAGATTTTCTGTTTTATCCTTCTCTTATCTAATAGGCAGTGTATATTAGATCTGGGTACAGAATATTTACACATACATAGTCATGCATCCACACCCCCCAAAAAAAAACCCTGATGCTGTATTAGGTGATATGTTCACTACAGCAGTGTAGATTGATGAAGTATGTATTAAAGTCAATTTGTCATGTGTGTGGTCTAGCATAGAATATAAATGAACTCTAATAGAAAACCCCAGAATGATGGTAATTAGAATTACTTACAGTTGGTTATCTGCTCCATCATCTGTGTAAGTAAAATTAGTTTTTGTTTTTCTAATTTGAGCATTTGTAAGTGTCCCCATCTAGTAAGCCATACCTTTGCATGTGAACTAGTATTCACTTCACATGCATTCTGTTTTATTTTAAAAACATAAATGTACAGTCTCTGATGTCAACACACCCAGAAGTTTAGAAATGACCCATTTCCTCAGCCTGTCTGGTCCTTTATTTTAAAAACCAATGATTTAATGAAGTTTTCTGTTCAAAAATTTACCTTAGATATTATTATAGATTAATTTTTTAAATAAATTAAGACATCTACATGCACAGAATTTTCAAGCAGATCAGTAAATATTCTACTTGTTTTCACTTGGTTTTTATTGAGCTTCTACTTTGTGTTTCTTTTGTACTAAACTCTCAAAAGCAAGCAAGATGCCTCTGGTTTGAGATGTGCTCCTCCTCCCTCACCTTCTCTTTTTTCCCATGGATTCTTAGAGACATGTCTGTCTGTCATAACTGCTGCAGTTAGGATGGTGCCTTACAATCACTGCCAGTCAAGTGGCTGTCATGACCCAAGTGGTGAAAAGCATTCTTTGAAACATTCCAATAAGCTCTGGCTTCGATTTATGAAAATGGAATATTTTTAAAAATAAAAATAGTGTACTTATTGTAAGTAATTTGGGAAATGTTTTTAAAAGTTGAGTAGAAGCTAAACAATCACGTAAAAAAGTTAGAAATCTGGGAAATTTGAGGTACTCAAATAATACAGTTAAATGTTAAATCTTCACCAAAATTATACTTTATCTGTGAGATTAATAAAGGAAGAAAAAACATCATTTCCCCTTAGTGTTTGAGTTCTTAGCTGGGACCTTGCTAACGAAAAGGCAGACTAACAAGAGAAAAAGCAAACAGAATTTTATTCACCCTGGTCTATTTAACATTTATGGGAGGAAACTCAAAGAGTAACCTGAGCTTAGCACTTGAGCTCTTGCTACATCTTGTCACAAAGAGCAACAGACTTTTAGAGAAAATACAAGTTCCTAGAAAATGGCCTTTGGTTTCCTGGAGAGCAGATTCAGGACAGGCGATTCCTGGGAGACAGATGGCAGTAAAGGCTGGGTGGCAAAGCTTTTCTCGAATTTCTCTGATGCCAACACCAGGCTGACGAGGGCCTGAAGTCATCCCTGGTGAGACAGAGGGAAGGAAGATCTTTACAAATTTGTGTCCTGTGTTTAAAAAAATAGGGGGAGGCAGAGAGCTCCTTCCAAATCTGCTTCTTCTCAGAGGCCTTCAGCTTAAAGGACCCCTAGAGCATGGAGACATGTTTTGGAGTGGCACATTCTGCTACCCCCAGGTTCCTTTCTTTCTGTTTTGTTTCTTCAAAGGAATAGGCAATATTTGCTCATGGCTTCTGAGAATCTTTCACTTTGCATTTCCTTTTTTTTTTTTTTTTTTTTTCTCCCCTAAATGGAATGGCTCTTATGTTCTGGGATCTGCCTTGAATGTAGTCAGGGTTAGGAACTCAACACAGGTATGGAAAGGGCAGCTTAGGGGTTGAGCGGAGGTTGGAATGATGCCGTGACTTCATCAAAGTTACTTTGCTTCTTAAGCCTTAGTTTCCTTTGGCAAATTGGGAAAAATAAGAGGATTTGCCCCCATAAGCTTAAGGACTCAAATGAAAAAGAACACATGTAATACTTTGATTTCTAATTTTCTCTTTTCATTCTTGTGTTCTATGATTGCTACCTGAGCGTCTCCCCTGTTCCAGCCCTGCAAATGCATCAGTGCATATGAAGATGGAACTCTCCCCATCGCGCTTCATTCCTCCTGGGTAGAACACACCAGTACTTGACAGTAGGCCTGTGTAAGAAGTTATCAGACCGCATGCAGCTTATGTAGCAGTGGAACTTACTTGATAATAAAACCGTGTTGCTCTATTACTCTCCTGGGGCTTCAGTGCTGGGGTAATGGGTGTTCTAATTATCTCCTCACACGTCCCCACCTGAGGGCTTCTGCTTCATCAGAGCTCAAAGATGGAACCCCAAGAGGTTCAGGTGACAGCTTGCTGCGTTGGCACTTATTATTCAGATGCTAATGGAATAAATTCTTTGGCTTTTATACTCAGGAGCATATTTAACTTGTCTTTAGATTTCATTCATAATCCTCTCCACAAATTCTTTTTAGCTTGTTGGAGTCTGCAGTTTTAGACATCCAGCTGATGAATCATAATGCTGACTAGCATGAGTTGATTAACCAAAAAAGTGAAGAATGATTTCATTTTCATTCCCGTGCATTAGGTCTGGAGCACCTTGGCGTTGCTCCGAGCTGTAAGGCATTGCAATAATAGGGGTATCAAAATGGAGATTTAAAACAAAGTCAATTATTTGTCTTCTGCTGAAATTAGCGAGAAGAGGAAAATGGTGATCATTCTTTAAACGGCTGTCAGTATGATTTCCTGTGTGATTACCAGTCGCCCCGTGATTCACCTCTCCTTCCCATTCACAGCGTTATGGCTTTTGTATGGGTTCTACTGTTTGCTTACTGGGAGTGCCCTCACCTTTGCCTTTCAGGGGTGCTCCAGTGAGACTCCGTGACCCCTGTGTCCATCAAGCTGGAGGGGTTTGTAGTTTCCCCCTTGGATCCCACTGCACTCCTCACTTGCGGTGGGTTTTGTTGAATCTGTTGTCTTTCACACTATGTATTTTGGGATTTATGTTCTTGATTGCATCCAAGACATTGATGCCCGCCTTAGTGTCCTCAGCCTTTTCTGACATCACAAAGAAACCATGATCACAGAGAACATGATCATTCTCTGCTGATATCTGGTATCTTTTTGTCATGGCTTTTCCTTTGGTGGTGGTGGGGTTACAAGGGATTGAATGTAGGGGCATTAACCGCTGAGTCCCAACACTAGCCCTTTTTATTTTGAGACAAAGTCTCACTAAGTTGCTTAGGTCCTCACTAAGTTTCTGAGGCTAGCCTCGAACTTGCAATCCTCCAGACTCAGCGTACCAAATCGCAGGCATGTGCGACCACGCCCAGCTTATCATGGTGTCTTAATTCCATGAACTTTGATTTATTTGTAAACCTTGATACAACTCACAAATATCCATGACATTGGTACAAAGCAATAAAGTATACCTTAAATTCTGGTTTACTTAGATCCCTGATGCCACTAGGAAAAAAGAAAACATTGGCAGCTAAACTGACACATTGCAAAGATACCTTTGACTCAGAAACGCATCTGGGTAAATCTTGAAATGTCCTTTAGAGAAAAACGCTCACTTTTAAATTATTGAAATACGATAATGTTGCCTCTTCTAAGAAAAGGTAAGATCCTCCAGGAACAAAATGAAGGGATAGTTTGTATTTCTTTTTCCTTCCTTTGCCTTTTGGTAGATGTGCCAATGAGTAGTAATGTCTTCAAATGCCAGGTAGCAAGGAGATAGAGGACTCCACAGAAGATCTGAGAATTCAACAGATTACACAACCTAGTTTGGTAACATCGTTTGGTAATGCTAACGACAATCTAATAAAGTAAGAGAATTTTCAGCTGAAAATTGGTGATTCATATTCATGAAATTGTGACTAATGTCTCATCCTGTTTGAAAAACTGTGGGGTCTTTGTATGTGGGTCATTTCCAGGTGTGTATGTGGGTGGGGGTGGTGGTGAGGTGGGGAGCAGATGGAAACCTGCCAGGTATTTGCACCTGTGTGCATTTTTTTTTTTTTTAAAGAGAGGACGACAGAAAGAGGAAGAATAAATTCTATTTAGTTTTTCATCTGGTTTTCGTTGCTCTGACACTTGGTTGCTTACGTGGTACGGAGGAGGTTCCAATGCTCATGCTTGTGCTTGCCAGGCAAGCTCTGTAATGGCAGAGCCACTGCTCCAGCCCCAACTGTGAACATTTGTGATTATTAACTGGCCCTGATGGTCTTGAGACACTTCATTTTCCCCCCATGAGATTCAATATCTGACTTCATAAAAATGTATTGGAAAAATCAGAATTCAGTTTTTACCTGATTTAGGACTGGACCACATATTTTATTAAATGAGAGATGTTTGTATTGAACCTGTCAAAGTTTTTATCTGCCTGCCTGCCTGCCTGTCTGTTTTCCTACCGACCTACCTACCTTTTTTCATTTTCATCTGTCCTCTGTAAGATGTAGAAAGTCATAAAGATTAATTACAAAGACGTTGAGAACACTAAAGTTATGTGAGTGTGGTTTGAATGCACATTCAGTTTTGCAGTAAGCGTTTTGGTGGCACAGGAAACAGCATGGAGAATGACTTCATAAGTTCACATTAAAAATAATTCATTTCATAACTTCTTTGTGCCAGATCCTGTGCTTAATTCTGAAGATGATAGGAATTCCTAAATTATGTATACATGCCTATGGTTCGTAATCTGCTGCATGAGAAGTATATAACTATCATTAGCAGAAGGAATTAAAGACTAGTTTGCAGGGGAGAAGCATTAATGGGGATAAAGGGGATAAAACATTTTTTTCTAAGTTTTGAAAACTAACTAGGTCTTTGCCAGAGACAGAAAACTACACTTGTTGAGCTTTTATTTACTTTGTGCCAGTTACCATGAAACTATATGTGTTATGCATTCACTCTCTCATTATTTTAACCCATACTTTTGTGGACTCAAAGATGTTAAATAATTTCTCAAATTCCTCCAAGTCACAAAGCTGAGAAGTGACCAACTGTGCTTTGGACTAGATCTGTCTCATTCCCAAAACTGAGTTAATCGGGGAACTGTTCTGAAAGTTATTCAACACAAAGGGAAACCATGAATAAAGTCACAAAAACCACAAAGTGCCTGACGTGCCCACTGGATGTTGAACAGACCCTGCACTGGGTCAAGGTGGCCCATGACCTAGTGTCTGACTTGGGCCCCCTCTGCTCAGCCAGCGATTTATCTTTAGTTTTGCAGTTCTGGTGATTGCACCCAGGGCCTTGCAGATGCCTGGCAGGTGCTGTACTCCTGAACCACCTCCTAGACCTGGATGTATTTTTTTTTTTCTATCTTAATTTAAAGAGAGAGAAAGAGAATCCTTTTTATTTACTTTTTCATCTGGTGTTTATTTCTCTTACACTTAGTTTGTATGTGGTGCTGGGGTCTAAACCTGGGTCCTTGCACATGCCCCACAAGCACACCAACCGCTGAGCCACCGCTCCAGCTCCGAGACCTAGTGTGTTCTTTACTGTGTGCCAGGGAAGCTGCTCAGTGCTGGGAATTCAAAAGTGAGGACTTGACCTTGCCTTTGAAATGGCAAGTCTAGGAAGGATACTGATATTGTTAGTTATGACTTTTTCTTTTTTTTTTTTTTTTTTATCCTGGAGATTGCAACCAGGTCCTCAAACATGGTAGACGAGTGTTTGCTCACTGCGCTAAACCTGCCCGTGTTGTGATTTCTTGTTTGCTCATTTGCAAAGAAAAAACAAAACAAAATTAGTAACAACAGCAACAAGAAAAAACCCAAACCTTTTCACTCAGCCTTTAGGTAAATGTCCACATTTTTGATGATGAGTTCACAGGATGGTTCACAGCTTTTGATTTCATAGCTGGGTTTAAATATCTATGCTCTTGACTGAATGTGTGCCTGGAAGTTCATGTTTGGAAGCCTGATCCCTAGTGCTGTGAGTTGGGAGTGGCCTTTGGAGGTGTCTAGGTCCTCATGAATGGATCGATGCCCTTACACAAAGCTTTGCCTCCTTGTTGCCGTTGTAGCTTATGACAGTGAGGTCCTCACCAAATGCCGGCTGTCGATGTCCTGGTCTCAGCCTTCCTGGCCTCAGAGCTGAGAGAACACACATTTCTGATCTATTTTTGTTTTTCTTTCTCTCTCTTAGTTGCTGGGGTTTGAACCTGGGCCCTCACACATGCCAGGCAAGCACTCTAACAGCTGAGCCACCGCTGTAGCCCCCATAACTTTCTTTTTAAAAATCAATTATCCATCTATGGTATCCCGTTATGCTGGATCAAATGAACCAAGACAGTATATGTGCATCATGTGCAGAGGTGTGTACCATGAACATAATATACACATACCTTCAGATGCACTTCCCAACTTTATTCTGAAATTAATTACTGCATCTGTTCCAAGGCAGGGAGCTGATGTTTTCATCCTTAATTTTGTTGTAGGAGGGCGAGTCTTCCTTGTTGAGTTACTATTATGTCGATATCATAGCTGCTTATAATTCGTATGCTGCAGCTTTTGTCTTAAAAGTTGCAAGTTTTGCACTGTTCTTGATTAAAGTTTTGTAAATAGATGTTAAATGAATCCTAACTGAATGAATGAAAGTGCAGCATTACTTTCATTTAACTAATACGTGGTGGGTGCTGCATCCTTGCCCTTCCCTGATAAACACAAATGCCATTCTGAAGTCTACCCTAGTGCTATGGTTTGGAAGTTGAATGTCCTGCAAAGGTCTTATTTGTTAAAGGCTTGGTCCCCAGGGTGCTGCTGTTGGTGGTGGAACCTTTAGGAGGTGGCCTCATAGGAGTCTTCAGGTCATGCTGTGTGTGCTCTTGGAGAGGGTTGTCAGAATGTGTGTCTTCCTCTTTTGCCTCCTGGACATGAGGTGGTTTTGCTCTGTCCTGTGCTTCTGCCATGATGTCCTACCTTACCACAAGGCCAAAGCCATGCATGGGGCCAATTGATCTGAACTGGACCCTGGAAAACTGATCCATAATAAACCTTTTCTTTTCATAAGTTGACTGCTTCAGGTATTTGGTTACAATGACAGAGAGCTGACTAATACACCTAGTCTGTTTTTAATATTCTTGTGTGTTTTAATCTACTGACAAGTTTCCCATCCTTTCTTTTAAAAAAGTATAATACAGATTTTGTGTAAATATTTGATACAACTTAAATACAAGAAAACTTAATTGCCTTCTTCTCTTTTCATTCTCCATCTCCTGAGTTATGGTTTTAGCACATTACATCATTTTCTATGTTTGTTCCTGGTAGCTTTTGATGAAGAGAAATGTTCTGTGTGAAACTCTATAAAAATACAGAGAAAATAATTGGGAATTAGGACATGAGACATGAGTAGAATTCTAAATGTAACACTATTTTGTAAAATCTCACTCTGAACTTTGAAAAACTAATGTTTTCTGAGTTAAGTACAGCATGATTCAATGGAGAATGCACCCCCTGTGTCTCTTCTAGAGAGCAGTGAGTCATCTTTTGCAGTCCAGAGAATTTGGGACTGTAGGTCACTTTCCCTATCTCATAAAACTTTAAAATCTGTTGAGTCTAATCAACATAAATTGCTTCATATGTTTTGGAAAGAAAAAATGCTAGGCAGAGTTTTTACGAATAATCTACTTAGTCTCACTCTGAAACCAAATAATGTCTTATTTCAGCCATTCTGTGTTATATTCCAAAGTGGTATTGAAGGTTGTTGTCCAGCAGTTCCTTAGGGGTGGGACACTGCTTGGGAGCAGTTCTCTTCCTTTCCATTAATGGGAACTCTTATTTTACTTATTTTTAAATTTATACATATGTTTTTAATAGTACAGTCACAGGGCACCAAATTCAGAAAATTGAAGACTAAGAGGAGCCAAGTAATATTCCTTCCACTTTATGTGACAGGTGGGATTTCCTCTTTAATATTTTCAATGCATGCAAAAATATCTGCATCTATCTTCTTTTTAAAGTGCTTGAACAAATAGTAATATGATATAGGTGTTAATTGCCTTTTTTTTCTACTTGTTTTTACCTTGAAGAATGTTCCGTATTATCTAATATGTGGATAGTCCATTGTGTGGGATATAGCAGGGTCCCATGCATGGACTTTTGGCTTCCTTCTATTTCTATTAAAATCAAAGCAACTCATGGAATGTCCTTGCTTAGCATACCACTTTGTTAGTTTTTCTTCAGAAATGAAACATATACAAACAAGAAGCAGCTCTGGAGGACCCTGGTTGTTCTGTTCACTTCAGCTGGACCTAGGTCCGTTAAGAGCTGCTAATGTGTTCTATGCCAGAGCGCTTGCCTGTGGCCGCCTGCAAGTCACTTGTTGGTGATAAAGCTCTGCCTACTGACAGAAGATGTTCTTGCTGCTGTTTCTGAAAGCTCAATGCTCATGAGATGCAAACGTCTCCTGACTTGGGTTTAATAAGACTTTTCCATTGTGACTCTTGCTCTGGTGGACGGCATCTGTGTAATGAGAATTTTTTCATGATTTACAGTTCTTCTGAATTTAAATCTGTGCATTTCTCTTTAAAAAGTGGATCAAATAAGGTTTGTATTTTATTCAGAACTACATTGATTAATCAACTTTGATTACATGACAATACCATATAAAGAATGCAGTTGAAAATAGTTTACTCTGTAATTAAAAATAATTGTGGTTATTTTCTGCTCTTAAACTACAGCTCTCAGACATCAATGTGTTGCATAAATATATCCAGTTTGCTTTAATTTGCACTTAGTTTGATTGTAAATATTGATTGACAGTTGGGTCAAAACCCTTTCTAAGGACTAAGAGGACGAAAAGTTCTCCATTCTGTTATTATTTGTTCTTTGAGTTGTATGTGAAGCCCTTGAAGCGTTGAAGCCGCATCCCCCAAGCTTTCCTCAGCCGACCTGACCATACCCCAGGGGACGACCAGGAAGGGCACAGAGGGGTGTTGGCCGCCCGTGCAGCCTCTGCCTTGCTGTCCTCGATGGGGTTTCTGTGCTTTTGATGTGGTTAGAAGTGTTCTGGGGTTGTAGGAGTAGCTGAAGGGTAAACGTTACATTCTCTGTTTTTAGAAGCTTGTTCTGAACTTATATGGAGTCTGCCTTCAGGAAATGTTTTGAACTGACTTTTCAAGTGTGAAGACTATTGTGGGCCCGGCTGTCAATGTGTCCAAACTGATGCGAAGAACTGTAATGTTGTAGCCCTTTATGATGAACCCTTAGGGTTGTGGCATTATGTCTAAAGTTTGCTGGGTGGTGATTGATTTTCATGATTGACAGGAAACACGGTTTGTTTGGTCTAGGTCGGCAGGGCAAGGGACAGTTGATGGAGCAGCTTTGAACTCTGTCAGCAACTTCAGAGGTGTCCGTGTGCCGAGATAAATAACTCTGCTTCATTCATTTGGGTTACTGTGAGATGAGTTTATGGGAAATAAGAATGTGGCTAACCTTTGCAACGGTGAAAAAGAAAACGTTTCTTGGTGTAGCTTTCTACTTTCATGTCAAGAAAGATTCAAAACTTTGTCAGGTGTAACTTCTCTTTCTCTCTTCCTTACTTCCTACACAATAGAAGCTTACTAGTTGTAAAATACAGTGCTCTTTTTTTCTCAAAATGCATTTGAACTATGTGGATTCTTGTGAGAATTTATTGGGGCATTTTGTTTATAGGTGCATAAGTTTCATAATATCAGGATTACTGAACTTGGGCAGATCCATTACAGGTACATCATGGGAGATAATGCTTTCAATGGAAATTGATTTAAACCATTCAGATTCTATTTACACTTCCAAACCGAAAGGTTGAATGATAATAACTAGCTCTATGCTCAGATTTTGAGGGCTAAAGGCATATTACATGGATTTCTTTCTTCCTTAAATAGGTGCTAAACACAAGCATCTATTTGGCTTGAAAGGGTTTAATCTGCTCTTAAAGAAAATACCTCCAAGCTCTTCTGTGAGGTGGTGGTTCTTCTATGGATCATCTCCAGATTCATTAGATATTTCTTGAGCTGTAAAGATGAAAATACCATTTAGTCGTTTGAATGAAGGCAAGATGACTGCTTGTTGTTGCTGTCTTCTCTGGGATCTTTCCTGTAGCATTTTGTATAATATTCATGTAAGAGTAGCACATGGGCTTCAGGATCCAGAAGAGGTCATTGAATTTTAGGATGGAGTGATTTCATTCTGCAAGGAGTTGTATTAGTAAATGATCAATGGAAGCAGTGGAGAGAAACTAAAGAAAGTTATTCATTGTTATGGAAATTGCTGGAACCAGATTATTGTGAATGGACAGAGTTTGTGTTGGAAATGCTGCTCAACTGATGTTTTCCAAGAGCTTGCTGTGTATGTGACACTGTTATACACAGTGGAGCAAAGGACTTATGTTCTAGTATAGGGAGACAGACATTAGAAAAAAGAGTACACTGGTTATAAATCTACTAGAAAGAACAAATCAAGGTTCATAGTGTGTGCAGGCATGTGGTGAAGGTGCTACTAATCTTACATGGATTAATGGAGGGAGTTCTATGGTGACTCACGTTTTAGTGAGACCTGAGGAACTGTGAGAAAGAAGAAGCAAAGCTCACAGTGAATAATGTGGCTCTGCACAGTAAGGTGTAAAAGGTGGAACTGGGGTTGGTGTGTTTGAGAAGCAGCGAGGAGGCCAGTGTGTAGCTAGGAGAGTATAAGAAGTGGTAGTGGTGGGTTGGAGTGGTGGCTTGGCGGTTATGGCACTTGCCTGGCATGTGTGAGTACACAGGTTCAAACCCTAGCATCATGTAGACAACTAACAGTCATGTGAAAAACTAAATAATGATTCTCTTTGTCTCTCTCTCCCTCTCTTTAGAAAAAAGTGGTAATGGGAGTTGAATATATGTAGAGAAAGAGAATCCAAGTCATGTAGGGTCTTGGAGGTGATTTATTAGGAATTTGGTTTTGACCATGATAGGATTCCCCTGAAGGTTTTTGAATGGGGGAAATAACTTGATGTATCTTTTAACAAAATCTGGTTATTTTGTGGAGAACAGAGAAGAGAGTATATAGGTGGCAAATGCACAAATAAGGAGGCCAGTTTGAGGGCCGTGTTATAACCTCTTGAAGAAGAAGAGTTCATCTGGAGTAGGTTGTCAGTGGTAGAGGTCTTCCTGGAATGGGCACCATGGTGGATGGAGCAGGTTTGGAGGGAGTACAGAGTAGGAGTTTGGACTTGGACATGTGAAGTTTGGGATGTCCATTGGCTGTCCAAGGCAAACTGTTGAATAGGCAGTTTGACACACAGTTCTGAAGCAGATGGGAGAGTCCCAGATTGGAGACATGAATATGGAAGTCACCATTACAGATGGTATTTGCAGCCAGTAGTCTGGAGCTGAGGACTTGGGGGGTATAGGTCAAGAAGAGACCCAAGGAGTGGCACCAGGAGCAGTTGTGCAGGGAGAAGTGAGAGATGTCAGTGTCCTCCATGTGGTTAAGGAGGAAGCAGCAAGACCGAGGAGGGTAGGGGGTGACATAGGAGGGGAAGCAGTGGAGGTTGTTTAGGAGGAGTGGGGTTTCTGGAAGGGTGCATTCCTGGTGTGATCTACTGTGTCCTCACACTGCGATGCCTTGGGCAAGGTGAGAACTGAGAGTTAGTTAGCTGTTGAGTTTTATACTAGGAGGTACCTGTGGCCCTGACAGGCTTTGCTTCCGGAATGTGATGGGTTGAATGCCTGTTAAGGTGAATTTTGATGAAAGCTGAAACTGGGATAAAGGGTGGAAGATGGAGGTAGTAAAGGGATTTATTATCCCAACCAGGGCCCTTTGCAGACAGAAGGGGCACAGTGCTGGTATGCCAGCCCAACTCAGTGTACCTTGATGTTATTCTTTAGGGAGAGAGCAAGATTTTCCAAAGGAGCACCTGTTTATTTCTGCTCTTAGTTTACTTTCTGTGAAGCAATTTCTTATATATGAATTGCCAATTTTTCTTAGTCCATTGGTAATTCAATTATTTTAATAGACTTTGGTATGGAATATTTGTTCAGAACTTTTTAATAGTTTGGCTTTGTCCATGTGCAATTTATTTCCTCAAAGAAAAAAATGACTTGACAGTCTTGATTTCCCTGTACACACTTAAAAAAATTCTGTGCTTAAATATAGAAGTTTGTGAAGGATGAATATGAAGCTCGGTGCCCTAGAGTTTCACTGTTTAATTGGAGTACATTTTAGGGATGAGAGATTCATAATACTGGTCTTCAGTTGTTAGATAAAACAGCTATTTTATTTATATATATATATATATATATATATATATATATAAATAACTGGCGTGTGTTTTGGTTAATACTGATTTTTCTGAGTTCTAGTACAGTGTTTTAGAGTGTATAAATGCTTGCTAACTTGCCAATGCATTTGAGTAATTTTTTTCTTTTGTAAATTGTGATTTATTTTAATGTCTGTTTATTGCAATTATGGTCTTCAATTCCTTGTATTTTTAAAAAAAATTTCGTATCAGTTTCTATAAAGGCAACCAAATTATTTATAAAAACTTACAAATAATTTATTGTTTTCCCCATTTATTCAAATATTGTTCCTTTTTTTCATTTTTACATATATGGTGTGTGTGTGCGTGTGTGCGTGCGCATGTGTGTGTGTGAGTTTTCAAGAAACAGCAACATAAGGCTGAGAAGAGATGCAGTGAGCAGTGTGGTAAAATAGTCGCTGTACCGAAGGCTTTCTGCCATCGACACCTCTAGGCACCGCAGCAGGGGTTCTCGCTTTGGTCACGCATTGGACTGACTACCTTGTGATGCTTTCAGCAAACCCTGGTGCCCAGGGCTAGTGCACTGCAGGCATGCTGAACTAGACTCTCCAGGGAGGAGATGGACGTGCTTTTTCTTCCAAATCTGTGATTCTGATGCACAGAGAGGTCGAGATGTGCTGTGCTTCCTTAAGGGTAAATTTGTTACTTGTGATAATTGGTCTAAATACAGAGTTCGTGTTTTTGAGTGTTCTTCCCTCCCTGCCTCCTTCCTTCCACTTGACTCTGGTCAGAGTTGGGCAGATTCTGTTTGAAGCTGAAGAGCTAGCTTGAAGAGGTGGAAGTGAACAGCTCTGCCAGTCACTTGAGTGACTGTGCTCTCGCAGAATCTGTATTATCTTCTGCATGTGTTAGAGAACATTTTTAAGTGACCCTTTTTGTGATGATTATGTAAAACGAAATGACCTGTAGTTTGCCTTACCTGGTACAGGTAGGTTGCATTGCCACTAGGTTTTAATTGATTTTTTTTTAATTAAAAAATTATGTAAACCTTTCACTCCTGGGTATCGTGATCATGTTTTAAGATCCTTCAGTTGTGAATGAGTCCACTTTTGTATATAATTCAAATAGCTTTCATTCTCAGACATCTGAAATAAAAAGAAATTGGTTTTCTTGAGATGTGCTGTTCCATTGTCCTTATTTTACTTTCTTAATTAAAAGAAACCCTTGGTATAATTATAGTTTTCCCAAGACAGAGTAAAATTGTCTTTGCCTTCTGGCATAGTAGGTTTTTTTCCTTGGCTTTATTCTTGAAGTCTAGACACACTCTGGGTCTTCTGTCATGAAGTAAACAATTTTGTCTCCTTGAGTAATTGCTAAATGAATACTTTATGGGATAGTTTTTAGTCCTGTTTTTGTCCTTGCCCAAGGCCTTTAAAAAAAAAATACCAACTAATTGACTTTATTTAAAAAAAAAAGTTTCAGATTTTCCGAAAAATGGAGAGGATAAGATAGAGTTCTCATGTACACTGTCCCCATCTACAGTTTCCTGTATTTTAACAGCGTACATTCCTATGGGACATTTGTTATAATTCATGAGCCAATATTGAAACAGTGTTCTCAATTTACCATTAGTTCCATAGTGGATCGGTTTTCTGTCCCAGGATCCCATCCAGAATACCACAGTACGCTGGTTTTCCTGTGTTCTCGGGCTCCTCTTGGTGGTGGCAGTTCCTCAGTGTGTGTGTGTTTGGTGACGCTGGCAGTGTTGAGGACTGATGTTACGGTGCATTGTAAGATGCTGCTTTGTTTAAATTCTCCTGATGTTTTCTCCTGATTGAGCTTGGGTCATCTGGGATTCTGGGGAGGAAGACCCTGAGACGATTTGGTTTTCTCATCTCCCCTTGTCATAGGAAAGCAGGAAGCTGAAAATCCAAACCTTGGTTCTTGTGTTCTGACGAAAGAAGATTTAAAGTCAGACACAAAAAGTCATGCAAGAGAATTTTATTATAAGTGAAAGATTGGCGAAAGTAAGCTAAAAGCCGAGTAAGATTCAAGCAGAAAGCACTCTCAAGAGAGAGTGGGCCATCTCTGAGCAGAGAACAACAAAGGAGACAATGCTGTCTCCAAATTTATTGCTGTTTTATGATCGATTTGAAAATTGGGTTTTTAACTCCTCCTTCAAGTGGGGAGGTGGAGTTTTTGACCTTAGTTAGTCCTCCCCTGAACTGTCATGTTGGCCTCCTATTTAGGGGGGCTTCATCTACAAGTCAATCCTATGTTAATGTGGGCATTGGGATTAATAAAGGTGAAAAGTTACCTCAGTGCTCCTGCAAAGACTACCTCTTCTGAGCTAATGAGAGACACCTGGTGCCAGTAGCTTTTAGGTTCATCTCCACTTTTATGGGGCCTAAGAGATAGTCCCATAGATCCTTTGTTCTTGAGGCATTCTCCCTCCCCTCTTGTCTTTGTTTACCCTTAACCCTTGTGTACTAATGTTTTCCATAGCTTATCTGCCTTGGCAGCAGCTTACAGCAAATTTCAAGACTAAACCTGTGGCCTTGTCAAGCATTTCACTGCTCACTGCTAGCTACTACCTAACAACCTCAAGGGTGACACTGCGTCCTTGTGCCTGATGCTGTTGACTTGCTCATCATGCAGTAGCCTTTCTCATAATCCACCACTGTCGCGATCTTACCTCCTCATGCTACACTTCTGGGAAGGGCATTGCCATGTGTGACCTCCCTTTACGGTGCAGCATTACTGTAAGATCTACTGGGATTCTTAGGCCTGTGAGATTTTTCTCTTCTATTTATTAATTCCCATTTTACTTGATCTGTCTTGTGTCCCACATTGTTCTAGTTTTGTCACTGGGCCACCGGGAGCTACTTCTGCTGGCCTTTGTGCCCTTGAGCTTGCTTCTATCAAGGTGGGTGTTTTATTGGTTTGTTTTGGAGAGCTCCTTCCTTTCTTTCTAGGACTGATATTCCAGGCTCATCTTGTATATTTCCTTACTTATAGAATGAACCATTTCTCCAGAGAATTTATAATGTATGTGATAGAAAAGAGAGAACTGCCTACAGTGAGGGGTGGGTCGCCTCTGCAGCTTCTCAACTTCTGAACTGGCTGACGTTATCTAGGCCTTAACCTTCAGAGGCCTATTCCCTTTTGAGCCTAAGGCTGGTGATTTGGCCTTGTTTTTGTTTTCATGTTATAAACTTGGAATTTGTTATTCAGAATTTCTATGGGTAATTTTAATTTTAATTCGTCACCTATTATTGAAATTCCCCTTTCCCCCCAAAAAAGCAATAACTTTTCAAGAACTTTTCACTTCCATGTGAAGAATTAAGACTAATCTGTTTTTCTTTCTTTAAAGTGGAGCATAACATACGTTTTCATAGATAAGGAAAAAGTTCTGCTGCGGTTATACTTGAAATCTTGCCACCTGTGCCTGCATTTGCCTTTGAGATTGACAGAGGACATTTGGTTAAGAAATCTGTAGTCTTTATAACATAATGAGGAAGTTCTTTATAGTCTTTTTAAAAAAATGTTTTTGCCCATCCCAGAATAGCACCAGTGCTATATCTTGAGAAATACTTGAAATAAGACTACTAATTTCCTTATTTCTGTGGTTAACTAGTCCTTATCCTCCTAAACTTCCTGATTGTATGGCGTCCAAGGCATTGTCGCATAATTCAGGGCTGGAGAGTGGGGTGTACTCCAGAGTTGGGGAGTGTCTGAGCAGATGCTTCCATATGCTCCTTAGGATCCAGGGTGGTCCTGGATGTTCCTTGTTCTGCTAACTGCCATCTATTAGTAATACAAATGTTTTGAATGCAAAATGAATGCCTCAGTGACTTCATCTGGTTATGATTCCAGAGGAGACTAAGTTAGAAAGACTGGCAAATCCTATGAGAAAACCAAACTACATTAGGAAAGGTTATCAAATCCCATTATCTAAGTATTTTCATATATGGAAACAGCTTAAAATGAGCATCATATGTAGAAGGAGTCAATTTTCTATTAATCACGTCACCAGTAAATCATAACTGATACATTTTCCCAAAGAGAAGGTGATTTCATGGGTGTTACCTTAATGAAAGTATTGGCTCAGAATAGCAGTAATATGGACAATAACGTTTCCCAACCTATGAGATCACTCTTGTAGCCACAGAAATACCAGGTTGACATATCAATAAGTCAGTGATGGCAGTGAAGTTTCATTAGTTCATTGAAAGTTATGTACAATATTGTTAAGGCCCACACTGCCAATAAGGCATTTAACAAAAAAGGACCTTTGGATATCCATGTTATTAGCTTCTCGCCATGAGCATCCTCTGAGCACCCAGTATGTGCTGTGCTTGACTCTTACAATCGTGCCCCATGCAGGTTGCATGAAAGGTTGGTGTTCTCCTTCCTGCAGTCTGGTGCTTGCCTGCTGTCCTTTAGAGTCATCCTCAATTTCTGTCTAGGGCATGTTTACCTTAACTAGAACCACAGTCATTTCTTTTATTAAAATTACAGTGCTCTCTATAGAATATGGAAACCCAAAGTAGTGATGGCGGTGATGTGGATGTCAGGTTCGTGTCCTCTCAGAGTTGAAGAATGAAACCGGGGGACACCCAGGCAAGCGTAGTAGACGAATTTTATTATAGAAAGTAAAGCACAGGGAAAAGAGCAGACTTCCCCAGAGTGGGGGAAGGGGACAGAGCTGATGAGGCAGTGAGGCTTTCCCCTTTTATATGATGTCCTCTCCTCTGTTGGTCACTGCTTCCCTGCCCCTGTACCTAGGACACAGGTGCGAGGAATTCTGGTCCAGTCTTTGGTCCATGCCTTAAGTGCCAATAGAAAGAATGTGTTTCCTTCCTTAGCAGCAGGGAGTGTCCACATCTGGGCCTATCTTGTCAGACCCTTATTAGCATTGGGGGATGATTTGCCCTCTCAGGAAAGATGATCATCAGTTAATTTTCTCCTTATCAACCCGCATTGTTCTGCCTACACTGCCTAACTTTTTCTGCCTCAATAGCATAGACTTAAAAAAAAAAAAAAAGAGTGAGTTTCTGTTTCTCTGGCACCTGTTATGAGCTTGGCCATGTACTGCTGGAGAAATCAAATGAACGGGCTGTGCAGCTCAGCTGTCTTGCCTCCTACTGAGATGTTCCATACTGGCCTAGGCACAAGCCCCACCTGGGTTTTGGGAAGTAGTTTGCTGATTACAGAGCAGGATTTCTTGAAGTGTCCCCCATGGGCATCTGTGTCAGGGTAGCTGCTTGTAAAACACAGGTCACTGTGCTTCATGCCCGCAGGTACGGTTTGACAAGTCAAGGAGAAGGTCCAGATGCTTTCCTGTGTCACAAACTCCCCAGGTGATTTGAGGACCACTGGTAGGAAAGAAGGCCGGAAGGAATGAAAGAGAAAGAGAGGAAACCAATTCAATTTCCCTGTCTTGGACAAACTCTCATAAAGCAGCAGCAGGAGCTCCATTTCCAGTCCTGGCTTCTGAACTCACAAGAGCTTCCCAGAATTAAGGCCAAATTAGGAAAGGGTCTGGAAGCTTATTGTCTTCCTTATAGCAAGAGGTCTGGAGGCAGGCTTGAGTAGAGGCTCCCGGAGTTCTCAGAGTCCAGGGCCCTTCACGCTTTTTTCTGATGTCCCATGGGGGGTGCTGTCCTTGCGGAGGACCCTTGGTTCCTGCTCTCAGTGGCAGGATGGAGGAAGGGGTAAAGCTGAGGTAAAAGCCCCCTCCATTCTAAGGAGTCTCCCTAGAAGTAACTCAAGAAGGTTCTGGTACTCCTCCTTGGCCAGAACTTAGTCCTCTGACCATGGTTTGCTGCAAGGGTATCTGGGATATGAAGTTTTACTTGGACAGCAGTGTGATCAGTGAAACAAAAAGCAGAGAAAACAAATACTCTTCCACGGGATTCTGATACTAAAAAAAGAGCCCATCGTGACACCATTCCAGGTCTCTGCCACAAGCATGCCTCTTAGGAACACTACTACACTGCTGGTGGGACTGCAAACTGGTTCAGCCACCATGGAAAGCAGTATGGAGAATCCTCAAAAAATTAAGGATGGAACCACCTTACGACCCAGCTATCCCACTCCTGGGAATTTTCCCAAAAGACTTAGACTCAGCATATTACAGCGATGTGGCTTCATCAGTGTTTATAGCAGCTCAATTTACTATAGCTAGATTATGGAACCAACCCAGATGCCCCTCAATTGACGAGTGGATACAAAAGCTTTGGTACATATATACTATGGAATACTACTCAGCCAGTAGGGAGCATGATATGATGTCTTTTGAAATCAAATGGATGGAGATGGATAGAATTATGCTTAGTGAAGTCTCCAAATTTCAGACTCAAGGGCAGAATGGTTTCTCTCATCTGTTGATGCTAACATATTTGGGGAAGCAGTAGGGCTGACTGCTAACCTCACAAAACTGCAAATTGAATGACTTTCAGAACATTAGGGGGATGACTCTATAGGATTCTCAGAGGTGCAAGGAGAGGAATGGGGGGAGGGTATATGAAGAACTCATAGGAGACTGGAAATTGGGAAGATGGGGGAACCATCCCAGAAACCGATGTCATTCCTCCACGAACTATCCATTTAACGTATGAGTTCTTCTGGGGGAAACTGCAAAAGGTAAAATCCAAGGTGGTTATCCATGATCTGGTTTTTCCCCTCAATAACAAAGTTTATATCCATTGATTGCTAATGTTTTGATAATGTTTCTCCCTCAACTGTATTTCTATATTCTTGTAATAAAAAAAAAAAGAATTTCGACCAAAAAAAAAAAAAGCATGCCTCCTAAAACTACTCAAAGAAACCCCAGGTTTCTACTACTCTCAAAGAGTGATTCTGCCAGTATTCAAAATGAGGGGTCCTCAGCATCCTATTCATTTATTTATTTTTAAATTTTTTTATTTTTGAACAACCATACAAGTTTTTAACAAAATAATATAAAATGTGTATATATTCTGGATATTGCAGTTACCCCCAGGAGTGCCCCCCCCAATTACCCTCCCTTATCCCACCCTTCCCCTTCCACAATAACTCTAAAAAAGTATTAGGTTGTAAAACATTACATCTTATCTGGATTTAACGCATGCTAATAGACCAACTTTCTCACTGTCCAGGGTCTAGTCCCCACCTCCACAGATGAGTGGAGACAATCGATCCTTAGTTCTCTGGGTTAAGCTGATTTTACTCAGTATAATTTCTTCCATATCCATCCATTTACCTTCAAAGGTTGCAATATCATTGTTTCTAATTGCTGTGTAAAATTCCATGGTATAAATGTACCACAGTTTTTGGATCCATTCTTCCAGTGAGGGACATCTGGGTTGTTTCCATAGCCTAGCAATAATAAATTGTGCTGCTATGAACATAGATATTGCTGTGTCACTATAATGTGCTGATTCTATCCCTGAAAGATACCCGGGAGTGGAATAGCAGGCTCATATGGTGGACTAATCCCTAGTTTTTTGAGGATTCTCCATACTGCTTTCCAGAGGGGCTGTACCAGTCTGCAGCTCCACCAACAGTGTGTTAGTGTGCCTATCTCTCCACAGCCCCTCCAGCATCTATCATTGTTTGTTTTTTTGATCTTTGCCATTCTGACTGGTGTAAGGTGATATTTTAATGTGGTTTTCATTTGCATTTCTCTGATTACTAGAGATTTAGAGCACTTTCTCATGTATTCATTGGCTTGATCAATGTCCTCTGGTAAGAAGTTTCTATTTAGCTTTTTGGCCCATTTATCAATTGGGCTGTTGGTGATTTTGTAGCTGACATTTTTGAGGATTTTGTAGATTCTGGATATGAGACCCTTGTCTGAGGAATCACAGTCCATGATTCCCTCCATTTCCGTAGTGAACCTCTTGACTCTTTTGATTGTTTCCTTGGCAGTGCAAAAGCTTTTTAGCTTAATGGCATCCCATTCACTGATTTTTGACTTTACTTCCTTCACTTTTGGAGACCTGTTGAGAAAGTCATTGCCTACTCCCAAATGCTGAAGTGTTGGACCTAATTTGTCTTCCCTCAGTTGCAAGGTAGCTGGTTTAATACCAAGCTCCTTGATCCATTTTGATTTGATTCTTGTGCAAGGAGAAAGATATGGGTCTAATTTCAAGTTTCTGCAAGTGGATGACCAGTTTGTCCAGCATCATTTGTTGAAGAGGCTGTCACTTCTTCATGTAATATTTTGACCCCCTTTGTCAAAAATCAGATGTTTAAAGATTTGAGGATTTGTTTTGGGGTCTTCTATTCTATTCCATTGGTCTTCTTGCCTATCTTGAAAGCAGTACTATGCTGTCTTTGTTACTATGGCTCTACAGTATAGTTTTAGATCTGGAATGGCAAAACTGCCTGTTTCATCTTTCCTGCTTAGTAGTGCATTGGCAATTCTTGGTTTCTTGTTGTTCCAAATGAATTTGAGAATTGCTTTTTCTATGTAAAGAACGTCATAGGTATCTTTATAGGGATAGCATTAAATCTATATAAAGCTTTTGGTAGAATGGCCATTTTTATGCTGCCTATCCAAGAGCAAGGGACATCTTTCCATCTTAGGTCATCTTGGATTTCGTTCTTCAATGTTAGATAGTTTTCATTGAAGAGAATTTTGATTTCCCTTGTTAGGTTAATTCCCAAGTATTTTATTTTTTTCGAAGCTATTTTGAAAGGAACTGATTTCCTGACTTGTTCTTCCGTCCTGTTATTATTGGTATATAGGAAAGCTATTGATTTATGCGTGTTGATCTTGTTTCCTGCCATTTTGCTAAGTCTACTTATGAGTTCAAGCAGTTTATTGATGGAGTTTTTTGGATCTTCCACATACAGGATCATGTCATCAGCAAAAAGATAGAGTTTGACTTCCTCTCTTCCTATTTTTATCCCTTTGATATCTTTCTCTTGCCTAATTGCTCCAGCTAGGGTCTCAAGAACAATATTGAATAAAAGAGGTGAGAGCGGACAGCCTTGTCTTGTTCCCAACTTTAGTGGAAATGCTTTCAGCTTTTCTCCATTTAGTATTATACTAGCTGAGGGTTTAGCATATATAGCCTTAAAGTTCAGAAATGGTCCTTTGAACCCCATCTTTTCTAGAGTTTTGAACATAAAAGGGTGCTGGATTTTATCAAAGGCCTTTTCTGCATCCAGTGAGATGATCATATGGTTTTTGTCCTTGATTCTGTTGAAGTGGTGGATTATGTTAATTGTTTTGCGTATGTTGAACCAGCCCTGCATTCCTGGGATGAAGCCCACTTGATCATGATGGATTATTTTCTTGACAAGTTTTTGAATATGGTTTGCTAGTACTTTGTTGAGGATTTTTGCATCCAAGTTCATAAGGGATATTGGTCTGTAGTTTTCTTGATGTATCTTTGTCAGGTTTTGGTATCAGAGTTATGGTTGCTTCATAAAAAGTGGATGGGAGCATTCCCTCCTTTTCAGTTTCTTGGAATAAATTAATAAGGAGAGGTATTATTTCCTCCTCAAAAGTGTGGTAAAAATCAGTGGAGAAGCTGTCCGGTCCTGGGCTTTTCTTCTTTGGTAGACTTTTAATTGCAGTCTGGATTTCAGTGCCTGTGATTGGGCCATTAAGGAATTCAATATCCTCCTGTTTCAATTTAGGGATGTTGTAAAGTGTCAAGAAATTTATCCATTTCTTCCAAGTTAACAAATTTGGAGGAGTATAGGTTTTCAAAATACAACCTTGTAATTTGTTGGATTTCTATGGGGTTGGTGGTGATCATTCCCTTTTCATTGGAGATTTTATTGATTTTTTTTTTTTTGCCTCATTTCTCTCCTTCTTTTGGTTAGATTCACTAGGCGCCTATCTTGTTTATTTTTTCAAAGTACCAGCTTTTTGTTTCATCAAATCTTTTTATTGTTTTTTTTGTTTTCAATTTCATTGATTTCAGCTCTGATCTTGATTATTTCCTTCCTTCTGCTGGGTTTGGGGTTAGCTTGTTCTTCTTTTTGGAGGGCGTTGAGATGAAGTGTAAGCTTATTTATTTGGGATCTCTCTTCATTTTTAATGTGGGCACTCAATGCTATGAATTTTCCCCTTAGGAAAGCTTTCATGCTGTCCCAGAGGTTTCGATATGTTGTGTCTTCATTTTCATTCTCTTCCAAGAATTTTTGGATTGCTTCTTTCATGTCTTCGATCCATTCTTCATTTAATAGGGTATTATTCAATCTCTAAAAATATGTGTGTTTTCTGTTATGATTATTGCTGTTGATTGCTAGGGTCATAGCGTTGTGGTCTTAAAGGACACATGGGATAATGTCTACTTTCTTACATTTGCTGAGATTATCTTTATGAACCAGAATATGATCTATTTTGGAAAAGGATCCATGTGCTGCAGAGAAGGTGTATTCTGCTAACTTAGGATGGAAAATTCTATATATGTCTGTGAAGTCCATTTGGTTTATGGAGTTATTCAGGCTGGCAATTTCTTTATTGATTTTTTTTTGTTTTGTTTTGTTTTGATGATCTGTCTAATGGTGACAGCAGAGTGTTGAAGTCTCCCAGTATTGTTATGATCCATGAGAGGTTTGATGTCGTGAAGTAATTTATTCATGTAATTGGGTGCACTGTTGTTTGGAGAGTAAATATTAACTATGGTTATTTCTTCCTGTTGAAGGGTTCCTTTTAGTACTAGGTAGTGGCCTTCTTTATCTCTTTTGATTGATTTGTGATTGAAATTTACTTTGTCGGATATAAGTGTAGCGACACCGGCTTGTTTTCTTTGGCCGTAATCGTGGTAGATTTTTTTCCATCCTTTCACCCTTAGTCTGTGGATGTCTTTGCCTGTTAGGTGAGTTTCTTGTAAGCAGCATATGGTGGATTATGTTTTTTGATCCAGTCTGCAAGTCTGTGTCTTTTCAGTGGTGCATTTAGACCATTCACATTCAGTGTTAAGATAGAAGTGTGCAGTTGTTTCGTAGTCATTGTGTCTTACTCAGCTATTTCCGTGGTTGCCTTCGATGGTTCTTGGTGGGTGATACCTTCACTGAATTTCTTCAGTTTGTGGATTATGGGTATCAAGTGCTTGTTCTTCTGTCTGAAGTATTTTCTTGAGAATTGTTTGTA
>PVKS010011435.1:0-56724 GCA_004027875.1 Aplodontia rufa | reverse complement strand
TGGGGTTTGAACCCGGGTCCTCGTGCTTGCCAAGGAAGCGCCAAAACCGCTGAGCCACCAGCTGAGGTTTTAAATTCTTAGCCCATAGATTAGGAGGCACAAATGTTTCATAGAATTAACAATCATAGGACCTAGCATAACTACAACATATCTAGTAAGGTTATAATATAAAAATAGTTTTAGGTTAAGTAGTTAATAGGGTATAGGGTTTATTATATTTTATAACATAGTCTAGCTAATTAAGAAACCTCGAAATAAAAATAGACAGCGTTTGGGGAAATGTTTGATTTCTGTCTTTTATCAATGCAGGTTTAAAGAACTAAGAACAACATTATTCTTTTGAAAAACAAGGCTTCTTTTTACAGTGCATGCAACAGTTCATGAGAATTTGACCATGACTTTATGATAAAGTGGATAGTTTTATGTCTGGTGTCCTGAAGCAGTTTAGATGGTCACATATGGTCCCTAGTTAACAAGAAGCTTTTAATTTATGTTAAGATAGGGTTTCTAAATTTATGTAGTACAGTGACCTTTAAATGCTTCTCTTATCAAATGAGGTAATGGTTTGAAGAAACTTCTGAAGGAAAAAATTATGGTTTATACCAACTAGCTACATGTGGCGGTGGTGGTGGGGTTGATAACATAAATTGTACTAATGGTTGATACTTTAAGATTACTGGGAAATTAAAAAGAAAATTGTATAATGAAGCAGATAATGAAAGTCTTGTCTGTGCACCTGTATAAAACTGTTTAACAATAAAGGACCAATGGCATTTTGCTCAAGTAGGGAACTGTGTCTGCTTGCAACTTGTCCCGGAGTTTCCAGCCATTCCTCCGCACTGACTCCACTCCTTTGGGGACCCGAGTTCAGCTGGGGCTGACTCCCGGTAGTCCCAGAAGTCAGGGTCTACTACAGAAGATAGTTCAGAGGGGCCATAGATTATAGTCAAAGAGAATTATTGTCACCCCTCTCCCTCTGCCAAATTTGTGATTAACTAATGTAAGAATTCAAAATTGCCCCTTTTTGCTTCTAGGTGGGAGAATTCTGGTTGCTTTACACTCCAGAATTTTCCAGGGGGTGAGGCTGGGGTTAGTCCTGACTATGCCTGGCCATAGCTAAACCTGACTTCTCACTCTGCCTTATCCTGCTTCTAGCATTCCCTTATCAACGTCGTCTGAGAGTATTTCCTCTATAGATCACATGCAAAGTGATCCCTGTTTCACGCCCTGCTTCTAGGGAATCTGTCCTAAGACACTGTTCTAAGTGTAAATAATTGCCCTACGTAACATGGAACTGGCCACGTACCTTTTTGAGTCTCTCTAAAGAATCTGACCTACTTATTTTCTTTCCTTCTCTGTCTGGTCATATATAAAAATCAGTGGATCTTTTAGAGAACTACCATGCATAATGGTAAGTATGAGCTACTCTTTTTGTGGCATATCGGAATCTTATTTCTTCACTTTCATTTTGTCTTTTTCTAGCCCAGATCTCATAGGATAAATGCTACTGGGAATTCTATGCGTAAGTCAACCTGCTCCCTGTTTCTGCTTCCTTCCTAGACCTGTATGTATCACAAGAGTTTGCCATTCATGAAAATCTTCCTAGGTCATTAAATTACATGGAAAGAAGGTTTCCTTATGCAAGGTGCCTTTAAAGTTGAAGGAAAAGCTCCATTAAATACCCTCTTATCTTTGTAAGCTTGAGGCAGAAACAGTTCTTTTTCCACTCATTATAGCAATTATTTTCTTGCTGCCCTTAAATATATCTGGAGATTTCAAATTGTGGAAGCAATTTAGCTATCAAAACTGCCATAATATAAAAATAATTTAAATTCAAACTAAATTGACTACAAAATGATCAATAGCTCAGAAATGTCTGTATCATGCCATAGTCCAAGGCAGTCTTCATTTCCTCGAAAAGACTTATCTTCTACCTCATTAATTTTTTATTCCTATCACTCCTAGGTTGTTTGACCTAAGGGAATTTTTCAATGCCTTATATTATACTTTTAAATTTTTCAAAGATTGTATTGAGGAGCAATGTGCATTCAGCAGGATGCACAAACCTGATAAAATTGTACGTATGCTCACCTGCTACAGATAAAGATGTAGGGACTGCAGCCTGATGGTCTCCTTATATCCCCTCCTACTCAGTACCCCACAAGATACTTCTCTCCTGACTGCTAGCACGATTTGCTTCTTCCTCTGGTTTATATAAATGGAAAAATACAATAGGTACAATTGTACATTTGGCTTATTTTCCTGTCTGTGAATGCTAGTCATACTCTTATATTACTGGAGTCTATTTGTTTCAAATATTATTTAAAATTCCGTTGATGAATTTATCATTCTACGAGGATTCATTCTCCTGGGCCCTATAAGCACATGAGAAGATGCTCAGCATTGTTAGTCATCAGGGAAACGGAATTGAAACCACACTTGATCCTCTTTTGTGCAAATGAGAATGACTAGAATAAAAAAGACAATAACACGTGTTGGTTAGGATATAGAAAAATAAGATCATTCATACATCCATGGTGGAAATGTAACATGGTCCAGCTACACTGGAAAACAGTCTAGTGATTTCTTAAATGTTACGTATAAACATATAGCCCAGCATTCCTACTCCTAGGTATATAACTAAGAGAAATGTAAATAAATATCCACACTAACACGTGTGTCTGAATGTTCATATCAGCATGATTTAGAATGGTCCAAAATGGAAACAACCTAAATGTCTATCAACTGTTGAATGAATGAACCAAAGGTGTTATATCCATACAATGAAATATTATTTAGTCATAAAAAGCAATGGTGTATTGATGCATTTTACAATACACATGAAGTTTGAAAACATACTAAGCAAAAATAAAGCCACAAAAGACTATATTTTGAAATTATTTTATTTGTATGAAATATCACAAGAGATCAATTGATAGATGAGAAAATAGATTAGTAGATACAAAGAGATGCTATTGGTACCAGGGTTTGATGAAACATTCAAAAATTTTTGTGAAATTGTGAGACGGTGACCAAACCTTCTTAACTGTATATTTTAAATGGGTAGATTGTATGGCTTATGCATTATACATGAATAAAGTTGTTTAAAAATATGGGTTGGATTGTATTTCTATTAGACAAATCATTTTACCTTGCTGATTTACCTTTCTCATCTAGAGCTATAATCTTCCTGGACTTGATTCTTTTCTGTATGGCGTAAGACTCAAAATTTGTTTTCATGTGGTTCTCCAGTTGACACAGAACCATTTATCGAATGGAAACTATTTTTTTTCCCACCACAATGCACTGCTCTGTGAAATTACATTTGGTGTTGCTCAAGTCTGTTTAAAAATGCCTTAACACATTACCATCTGTTTAAATAGTGTTCCAGTTGTATGATAATGAATATGATGAGATCACATTGCAGATGTTTAAGAAGAGAGATATAAAGAATAAAGTAAATATTACATACAAACCCATTCATAAATATCTGATATTGATATTTTATTTATGCCTTTATTCTAATATTTTTCTGCATATATAGATATAATTGATATCTAACAAATTGTTATATTCTCTTTCTACTAAATACATATCTTAAGTATTTTCAAGTTATTATTGAATATAATTCAAAAACTATTTGAATGAATGAAAACTCATTTACAAATACATGTGAATCTATTTTCTTATTATAAAAAATTGAAATATTTAGTCTAAAAACAACATTATGTTAAACATCTTTATGCTAAAATTTATCTCCAAATTCTCAAGTTCTTTAGTGTAGATGTTTGCAAGGGAATTACTAGATCTGAGGGTGCTTTGTGTGTGTGTGTGTTTTTACACCTATAACCCAACTTTGGAGAAAATAAACACACACTTGGTTAGCAGTGTTTATGGTCAATTTCAATGATGACTCAGGAAATGAACACCTCATTTTAAATGGTTGCACAAAATCACTAGCGAGAAAGACACTATTCAATGTTGAAGAGCATACACTTTTTAATCAAATTGAATCCAAACCTCAACACATATAAGTTTGATAATCTCAACCACATCTCCTCATCTCTCTGATGGGCAATCTCTCAAGTGTAAAATGTGAATCACTTTCACTTCCCTGTATTATCATGTGGATAAAATGAGATAACATATGCAAAGTCCTTGACAAAATTATCATAAGAGCTCAGTAAATGGAAGTGATTATTTACTATAGATTCTTTTCTTTCTTCCATTGTTGAAATTTGAAATTACTTTGCTTTTCATGTCTAGAAATAACAGTGTGATATACATCCATTTTCATAAACTCTTTTTATGTGTTTAAATATTTTTACAGGCTCAAATCCCTGAAGTTGCTAAAGATTAGGAACATTGACATATGTTGTCAAATTGCATTTTGGAAAAGTTAAATCCAACATTTATACTTCCATAACCAGAGTGTGAAAAGGCCCATTGCTATAAACTTTTGCAAACATCTTAAGAAAAAAGACTGATTCAAATTTGAATTTATTTGATTACTAAAGAAACTGCACTATTTGTTTTTAATGTATTGGAAAATGTATTGGGATATATGTTTATACATAACATTTAAGAAATCACTATTTGTATTGTTTGCATGATTTCAGTTCACATTCATTTATTATGTCAAATATAAATTACATTAATTTTCATAATTATTTAAAAGTATGAGTTTATGTATTGAAATTAATAGAAGTAGTACACAAGCATTATACGGAAATGTCAGAAAATCAAAAACAAGGAAATATTTTTAAATATCACACCATATTTTACAACTGAAAAATAATTATTGCTGATATTTAGGGTATATTATTTCAGACACAATTATATAAATGCATCCACAGAAAATGAAGAATCATCAATAAATAAACAATTTTAGAATGGCAGCACTTATTTAGAGTTTTAATTAAAACTTAGTGTATTTACCCAAAATATGCAGGGAAAACTTTAAAAAAAAGATTAAGCAATGGAAGACAACATACTTTATTGACATTAAGGAAGATCAAACTTTAGAAAAATGTTTTGTTACCACCTGACATTAATTGACAAAACAACAGCCTGAAATTAATAGATTAGAGATAATTTAAGATGCCCGAACACTTTTTTTAACTTTACACTTCAAGGAGATATGGTGTTGTGAGCCTGTTTTCTCAGCAACCTGGAGGCTAAGGCAGGAAGATTGCAAGTGCAAGGCCTGCCTGGGTAATTTAGTGAGACCCTCAGCAACTTAGAGAGATCTTGTCTCAAGTTAAAAAGTAAAAAGTAGTGGGTATATAGCTCAGAGATAAAGTGTCCCTGGGTTCAATCTCCAGTACAAAAAAATGAATAAATAAACAAACTAGCAAATTTTTATGTTTCTAATTTAGATAATTTAGATAACCTGTGTTAATTTCATGCTCTGAAAAATAAGAAAAGTAGTATGCCCTCTCCAAACTCCCCCAGTCCTTGGTACTTATGTAAATACATATTGATGCAAATATATACTTGGTACAGTTCATTTTTACTTTGCCAAAAGTTTTACTCTTAATACCAACTATTATTTGATATCATAGTCACCATATATTGGATTAAATGTTTATCACTCTTCATTTTCTATCCTGAATTTTAAACTTGATTTTATTTCTAGTTGACTTAATATATTTTATTATGATTTCTGTGATATGCAGTATTGCATTTTCAACATTTTAGCATGGATTATTTTTGAATCAAGAATAGCTGCATATAAGAGTCCGAGGACAAGTGTGAGAACTTTGTCCCACTGTATTCAGATATTAAAAACTGGCATGCATATTGACATGAGGCTATTTAAATTTCCCATTTATCATATTTTGTTTTTCTGTTGTGGTTCCTGCTTTTGTTTTAGGTACCTAGATATATGAATTTTAATCTGTCCTTGAAACCTGAACTCCAAAGGAAATTATTTGTCTCTATTTTAAAAATCTGCAGTTTTAAATCACATTACTAGAAGGGATGGATATTTGGTTCAGACTTTCAGACAAAATATGGTCAGAAAGCAGGATATCTCTATTTGGTGCTGGCTAGCTTTATAGTGTCAGTACAGAATTTATATTGCTTTGTTATTTATATTGTTTTCCATCTTGCTCAAGATCTTCCGGTAGGTAGAAGGGTTGACCCAAAATGTTTTGGTCATAATTTATTAAAAAAAATCTTTTTCTCTGTATTCAGGAATTTTGTTTTTTCTTTTTCTTGGGAAAAGCCATTAATTTATAAAACTTTTTTTTTTCACGGTTGAGGACTTGCGCATGCTAAGCAAGCGCTCTGCCACGGAGCTAAATCCCCAACCCCAAAACTTTTTTTTTAAAGGGTAAAAAATAACAAATGTTTCCCATGTCTGAGTTTTAATTTTCTTAAGTAAGAATTTGAAATTAAAAATTGAATAGTTTATTATGTAAAACTCAATGTTTTTTTACCTTAACATATTATGTCTCTAAATATAAGCAGAATTAATTCATAGACAAAAGTAAAATTAAATATAAAACACTCAAATTTATAATCAACATCATCTTATATGTAATTTTATGTGATTAACTTTTTCTTATTCCTTCTCAAGATTCATGCATATAGCTTCTGTAGTTAGTAGGTGAAATTTATTGGTAATCTTATCATTTTATGAGGCCAGAAAACATTGATATCAAAACATTGATATCAAAACATGGAAAAACTATAGAATAATATCCTTCACTAACCCAAATATTCTTTTAAAAGTTTTAGAAAATTGAATTCAGAAATATATAATATAGCCAGTATAATTAAGTGAAGATTATACAAAGAATGTAAAGTTGACTGCACTTGAAAAACAATTAATGTAATGTGCTAAATTAGCATAGTGAAGAAAAATATGATCATTTAAAAAGATAAAATTTGAAAACCTTTTATATGTATGCATAAATACACTTCTTAGAAAACTTGAAATAGAAGGAAATTCTTCAATTGAAGATATAATTTAAAGTGAAGATATAATTTAAAGTGAGGAACAAAATAACATTAGAAAGAAGAAGGTATAGATAAACGGAGAGATATATTTGTAGACTTTGAAAAACTCAAAACTGTTAAGATAGATTCTTTCCAATTAATCTATACATTCAGCACAATCTCAGTTCAAATCTTAGGAGTCTTATATAAATTGAAGAGCTGATTTTAAAATGTATATGGAAACAAAAATCTAGAATACCAAAATGATTTTGAATAAGGGCAAAATCAGAGGAATTCAAATGTATGATTTCAGACCTTCTTAAAAAACAAAAATAATTTATATAACATAACTTTCACATAAGGATAGATAAGCATAACATGGAATGAAATAGAAAGCTCAGAAACATAACCTAGGCATCTCGTCAATTTAATGGAAAAAAGCAATTTAACAAGTGGTGCTAGATCAATGCCATAGGAAAAAAAAAACTATATTGACCACTATTTAAAACCATACACAAAAGTGTATTTGTAACAAATCATAGACAAAGAATAAAAAAGATTTTTTATAAATGAATGAAAAACACTAACTACAAGAGAAATAGGTTCACAAATGAGATTTTATCAAAATTAAAATAGTATTCTCATCAAAAGCCATCATTATGAAAATGAAAAGATAAATCATAGACTTGGAGAAAATATGTACAATATCTATACATAAAATAGAAGTCATCTGAATAAATAATTATTATAAATCAATACTAAAAGAAAGTGAAACCAGTTTAAAGCAGCAAAACACTTGAACAGATAGTTCACAGAAAATCAATGTAATTAATTATTAAATAAGTGCAAAACAACATCATAAAGAGATATGCTATACACATATTAAAATATTAAAAATTATAAAGACTGAAAGTACTCAGTATTTGCAACTGGATATCCCATGAATTGGTAGTGGGAGTATAAAGTAATATAATCACTTTAAAAATCAGTTTGACAATTTTTAATAAAGTTAAAACTATGTCTATTCAACGCGCACATAAATCTCTAGAAGAAAGAAATGTGCACAGAAAATGACATGTAAGAGAGTTCGAAGTTTAATTCACAATAGTGTAAAATATAGAAAATCCCACATATGCATCAACCAACAGGTGAAAAGATTAATAGCAATGGGGCTATACTATGAAATTCTTCTTCAAAACAAGAGGCAAATAAAATTACTGACAAATGAAATACCATTGTTGATAACTACATATACATGTGTATATATACACATATATATGCGTGTGTGTATATATATATGTACATATATATATAGTGAGAGAGAGACAGAGAATAAAGAGGTCAGCAAAATGGCATATTTTTAGAATTTATAATGGTGATGCTTCTGCGAGAATATAAAGTGATTGACTTGCAAAGGCACAAGGAAATTTTTGGACTGCTGGAAATATTGTGCATCTTTATTTTGATGATGATAACAAAATTAAATGAATTATATACTTAATTAAGGTCAGTGCATTTTTGTATATGCATATTATACTTTTCAATAAAGTAGATGAAAAAATTGTGGTAACCTTTGCTACACACAAAAATGTTAATTTTTTTATGATACGGAAGTCTACATAATATTTTTCTGGAAGTGATAATAGCACAATATTGAAAGGACAATTATAAGTATGAATAGGTGTTTCATGGAATTAAATATAAATGGCCTATAAGTTTACATAAATTTAAACAGTCTCATTTTATTTATTCATTTATTGCTACTGGAGGTTGAACCAAAGGGTATTCTACCAATGAGCTATTTTCCCAGTCCTTTTTGTGTTTTATTTTTTTTTACTTTATTTTGAGACAAGGTTTCACTAAGTTGCTCAGAACCTTTCTATTTTATTGAGACTGATCTGTAATTTGTTATCCTCTGTCTCCTGAGTCACTGGGATTACAGGAGTGTGCTCCTTTGACTGTCTACAATTTCATTTACTTTTTAAAAGGGTAAACTAAGTAATCATGCAACCATACTCATCTCTCAAAATGTCAGTAGTTGAACAGTGACAAAAATATAAATATCTGACAATACATATATGTGGAAGAATGCTATTCTTTCAAATCATTTACAGAAGTCTGAAATTGGTAAACTTTGCACGCCTTCATTGTAGTTCATCCTAGCAATATCTTTCAGATTTTTAAAATATCATGTTTAAAACAAAAATTCTACTTGTAGAATTATCCTAGATATTCTCTCATAAAGAAATCCAAAAAAATATGTGATAATTTACTCCCCATCATTGTCTGTAAGAGCAGAGTTTTGGAAGAAATAAAAATAACTTGACACAGGACTAAATAAGTTAACTATGTAATATCTCTAGATTTCAGGGGCACTAGTGTATTATTTTTAAAAAATGAAGTACAACTGCTTGTGCTAATATGAAAATCTCTTCATAATTTCATTATATGCTGCTAAGTAAAATCAACAACAACAGAGTAGAGGACAATGTGATTAACACATTCCCGTTCAGGGAAAATTAGGATGTTGGGAAATACATACAGATGTCTTATGGTCACTTAGGGAAGCCACACTAGATACCATAACGGGTAAGCTGGAAACTAAAATATTGTCATATTAAATTGTATTCTATTTTAACTTTACTTAAAAGAGAAATTTACAATAGAGCTGTAGAGATACTAAGATATTTTTCCAATACTTTAAGAGACAAAAACATTTAGATAAAGAGGCAATCTTTTGTTTTTTTTTTTTTTTTTTTAAGGAGAGAAGGACAGTGAGAGAGACAGAGAAAGAGAGAAACAACTTTATTTAGTTTTTCACATGGCCTTAGTTGCTCTAACACTTAGTTGTGTACGTGGGGCTGGGGTTTGAACCCAGGTCCTTGTACTTGCCAGGTAAGCGCCAAAACCACTGAGCCACTGCTCCAGCCCCAAGAGGCAATCTTATTTCAGATGGTGTGCTGATTATTTTTGACCCGTTTAACAGTGGTGATTTGGTTTCTGAGTTTTCTTAGCTGATATTACCAACACTTCATATGTGAAAGAATGAACTAAAGAAAATGCTTATATTGCACATTCACATATAACTTACAAGTCCAGAATGAGATCTATGGTAAAAGCAAAAGTGATTCCAAATTATTTCTCTTCCATGCCCCTTTGAAATATGATTTTTAAATTCATTACACCAAAATATGAAGTCTATTTTATAACCTTTGAATCTGAGGTGGCCTAGATTACACAACAGAAGTGCTTGTATGTCAATACATAGTAAAGGCTTCAAGATTCTTCGAGTGATGGAACACTTCTTATTGGGAACCTGCCAAGGTGAACAAGGCTGGGAGAATGGTTTAGACAACAACGGATATTTTACCATATTACTCCAGCTTTTTGACAACCAACTTGAGAGGCAGAGTTGCCTAGAAATAACTGGCAACTGGCCACAGAATGCAAGAATGAGCCACCAAGAATAAGAGAATTACCCAGGAGCTGTCCCCAGTCCAAATTGCTAACTCACTAATGTGTGTTAGATAAAGCCACTAAATTTTTTTGTCCAATAAAAATCAAACTACACAAGATCTAAGGGATTTATATTGTATCTAAATTTTTTTCTCTTTGTCCATGTTGTTCAATTTCTTTCATTTAGGCAACATAAAAGGGCACATACTATGCATCAAGCATTATGTGAGATTTCATGTTGCCATGCCTACCCTTAAGTTGGTAGTCATTCAGTTGACAGCTCATAGCTAAGAATGTGTAACCTGGAGCCAAAATGCCTAGACTTAAGTCTGTCTCTACTGTGTAACTTGGGCAATTTTTTAAAGATTTTACTATCTCATTTTTTCACCAATAAAATGAAAATGATAGTAGCACTTACATTACTGTTTTATTATGGGGAATGATTTAATATTACATTGGACTTGAACTGATAAAAGTTGATGTTTCTGAAAAACCCAGTATAGGAAAATCAGCTGTCAAAGGCAGAAGGTGCTGAAAGAATAAAGAAGTGGACAAAACCAGGTCAACATAGAATGCTATTTATTAGGGATTTAACATCAGAAATGTGTCTTGGGTGGCTGCAAAAATAAGAGGATTCCACAGCTTGAGGCAAGAGGAAGGAGTTAATATGCTAGTTTAGACAGAAGTGGTCTATGGCCAATGAGATTGTACCTTCTCAAAAAATATTAATATGTTAAATGTCATTTAAGAAATTGAGCATCAGTAGTGGCATTAAACATTCAATTGACAATCTCAGTGACTTGTGTAGGGTGTGAAATGTGTGCTGAAGTTATGTGATGGATAAAATGGCCATTATAACCAAGATGGCTCTTCACATGTCAAGCTGGATCCTTATAGGCAATTAAATTTTGAAAATGTTAATATATAAAACTGGAAGAGTTTCCTTTTTTGCCTTGGTAACCAGATCCAGATTTTTACTTTGTAGGGAACAACTACTCCTCAGAGTGTGCAAATAGATAATTACTAGTAGGTATTATAAGATACCTTTTTACCTGTGATACACTCATCCCCAGAGACTGTGAGTTGACTCCTCACATCACTGCCTCCCTGCTTATCCTGAGAATTGCCCTTGGTCCACAGGAGTTGCCTCACTGGGGAGCTTCTGGGAGGTAACATTCAATTTCTGGGAATAATCTGAAGCTGACTGGTAAGAGGAGAAATATTACCAGCCTCTTGGCCTAAAAGTGGGATTTTTGTCTCTGGCTTTCTTCATGCTACAGAGCTCCTGTGGATTCAGACTGAGTCAAAGCCCACTTCACTGTTTGGCTTCTTTACCTGTCCTGTTCCACTTTCCTCTTTCCCCTTCTTCTACGAGCACTCCTTCAATTAATCACAGGCATTCACATCTGCATCTTAGCTTCTGCTTCTTGGGAAACTGGACTAAGGTAAGAAATAATATGTTCTGACCGTGCCTCAGCAACCTGTCAGGGAAGTTCAGAATGATTTAGCAAAGCAAATTTGAACAATGACAAGATAATAGCATACTAATTATAGCAAACTCCAGCAGAGGAAATGCTCTTTGCAAGGCCACTCAAGAGAGGGAAAAAAGTGTAATGCAAATATAACCACACTATCTCCTTTATGTCTCTCTAAACAGTAAGTTTCATTGCATAAAGTTCCTGCCTTTTCATATCAACCCACTGGAAAGATTGGGCCTGTGGCATTTCTCAGGGGACTCTTGTTTTGGCTCAGATTGGCAGTTCACTTCTCGACAGGGGACTATAGTCTTGTGAGTGAGAACTTTGTCTTGCAGAGACTCCAGGGCAGGGTCTTTCCAATGTTAAATTCAGAGACACTATTAATTTACCTGATGTAAGTCACTTTTTCATTTATCAACCATTTACAAAGTCAAAAGTTCTGAAATGTGAACAATTCCAAAAGATCACTCAGTAACAGATACCAGAAAAGCTGCAAGCTTGTTTGAACAAAAGAGGGTGCCTATAGGAGGAAAGATAGAGTGCCACCTGGAGACTCTCTGGGGCCGTGCCTCTCCTGTTGTGTACATCCGGTTACTCATAGAACTTATTAAAATTCATGTTTCTGAATACTACAGATTTAAATGCTCCAGGCTACAGAGAAGGTCTGCCGACAGTCCAATCTCCCAACACCCATAAAAGTGGGTCAAATGATACCACTGAGGTCCGAAATAATTAAAATCAACTTTTGGTTTTAATTTAACTAGAGTAATGAAAGAGTCTGTTGTAGTAGGTTTGGAATGAGGCCTGAAAATCTGCATTTCTAATGAGCTAAGGTCCAAGGTGATGACATAATTCAAGGAAGGTTCACAGATAGTCTTCTTTCAAGACTGGGTTTTAACTTTCCCTCCAGGCCCTTTTGTATGGTTTTGTGTTGTTTTGTTTGTTTGCTTTTTGTGATTTTGTTGTTGTTGTTGTTGGTTTTTTTGTTTTTTTTTAGTGAGAATTCTCTGGCTGATGAACATGAAAGTAAGAACGAGACAAATTGTTCATTTCTTAACTACTTTGAAAGCAAGAACTTCTCTGGGCACTGGGGATCTATCCTTGTTCTCAGGAATTTGACATCCTACTGAGGACGGTGGGTTATCAATAAGTAAGTAGGAAGGAAAACACATGAGAATAGGCACAGGAAGAATACAGAGTGACAGGGCACTGGGACTACTTTAGATAAATTGGACAGGTAAGAATTCTCTGTTGAGGTAGCATTTGTATAGAAGCGTACATGGCCTGGATTAACAAGTCATATGCCTGGCAAGGACATTTTAGGAGCACAAACAGTATATTCAAAGACCCTACAGCAGGATCATGTTAAAGGAAGAGTAAGGAAACTAGCTGGGCTTTACAGGGGTAGAATATGGGGAAAGTGGTAGGAGTTGACCTTGGAGAGCTAATGGATCATTAAGTTCATAAGATCACAAGATTTTCTTTCAAATGAGTTACATAGTAGAGAGTTTGAGACAAAGTAGGGCATGATATACTTTATTTTTTTCTTTATTTTTCTTTCCATGCTGGGAATTGAACTCAGGGTCTCATGCATGCTAAGCAAGTGCTATACCACTGAGCTACATCTCCAGCCAAAAACGTATTACAATTTTAAAAAGTCATCTGGCTTTTTTTGTACCAACTGTCAGGAAGAAAGAACGGAGAATTACAGATCTATTGCTGAGGCTATTGGGTCAGAGGTGGCTTATAGTGCTGAAAACCAGAAATGGTGTCTACATAACCCCTTTAGCGAAAGCAGCAGATGTTTCTGATGGATTGAATATGAGGAATGAGGAAAAGACAAGGATTACTCTAGGAGTTGAATCTAAGCAGCTGGAAGAATGGACCAGCTATTTACTGAATATGGCAAAGAGTGCAGGAAATATGGGAGGAAATCAAAGTTTAATTCTATCTGTTTGATTTAATACATCATTTTTGCTCTCCAGAAGTTGAGGGTGGGGGGTATGAACCTAGATTAGAGATTCAGGAAGTTGGGACTGGGGAATATAACTAGGAACCATCAAAAATCAAAGAGGCTGGATAAGTTCAAATAGGATTATTAACAGCAAACTATCTTGGGAGCAAGCCCAGGAAGGCCCTTTCATTAGAGGTCCACGAGACTGAGATGAAGTGATAGAGCAAAGGAGGGCACAGAGGTATAGTATGAAACCTAGGAAGAGTAGCGTGGAAATGATCGGGAGGTGTTGCTGGAAAAGCATAGCAATAATTTTTAAAAATTTAAGGAGATGGTAATATTAGCTATCCTGAATTGATAATTATATACTCTGTGCATGTATAAGGTAATCACACCATACCCCACAAATTTGTACAATTAAAATACTAAAAATAGACGATAAGGAAAAGGCATAGCAAAGACACATGACGTAATCAAAACTTCCTCAGCTAAAACTCAACAATCCAGAGTTTTCCCCCAAAATCTGTTTTTCTATATGTTCGGAAAATGAATACTAAAAATGGCTCAATAAAAGAATAAAGATATATAAAGTGCTTTATGTAAAAACAAATCAAAACCCTATGCCTGACCAGGCATATACTTGCAGCTTAAATCCTATATTTCTTTTATTTATTGTCACAACTGGAATTTAAAAGAACTGCTTCTGAGCCTCCATGAGCACATAAATGTTCAAAGATTTAATTATTTGCCCAAAATAGAGTCATGCATTTTAGAAAAGATGTTAAATAATAAATGCTGATATTTTAAGAAGTAATGTGATAGAATTAGGACAAGAATGCATAAGTGAATAAAGACTAAATGTGTCCAGAATTCTTATCTCCCAATTTTCTCCATTTAGTTTCTAAAGTCAACATATTTCTTTATCACTCTAAATGAAGAACAGAGGATTTTAAGGTTTGTAATTCATATTGCCACAGACAGATAAAAAATTTATTTTCCATCTAATTTCTTCACTTTTCCTGTCAAATGATAGTGTGAACCAGAAATGCAGACCTACACATCTGAAATTGTAAGTCCTTAAGGATATCATTTTGATTTGGAACACAGTGAGTATTCATGAAAGGAAGTTGTATCAAAAGCCAATATTTGTAGTTTTTGCATTGGGACAATGTTGGGCTTAATTGAGCCCCTGACTACCCTTAGCATCTGTAATCCGTTTTTCTCCCTGGGGGAAAATATTTTTGCTCACTTCATTCTTCCAAGGATCCACTGAGTCCTATTGTTCAATCCAACACTCAGTGAGATGCTGTCTTCCAAAACCTTCCTCGCATGCTCAACTACATCCACATCCTTCTGTAACCTTCAATCCTCTCCCTTCCCATAGGTCTAGATTCATTTTCCACCAAGACTCATATACTCTCTGACCTCAGCTCTTTTTTATTTTTCATAGTGAATAAAGACAAAGATGAATATCCAGTCTCTCAAACTCAGAGAGCTTTGAAGTTCTTGTGTCTTCTTCCTCAGGTGACCAAGTCTGCTCCTTTCAGGATGGCTTGCCACAAGATGACAATCAACACTGGGCTATTTCAGATTCGAAAGATGCGTCAGGAAAAGGAGATGGATTTCAGAGAAAAATAGAGGATGAAAAGAAACAGAGTTTAAAACTATAAACACTGGGTTAGGATGCTTTGAGGTGGAATAGTAAGGAAAAGGTGTCTTTGAGTTGAGATTTTTGCCCATAAATGTGAAGACAAACCAACTCTGCTATAAAGATCTGCAGGATTGATTCCACTACCCATCTTAAGATGTATTGTGCAGCTAAGGATAGGAAAGGGCAAAGATGAAGTGAGGATTCAGAGAAACAATATGCTCATCTGCATTAATATTCTGAGTGAAAAAACATGTGCTTAAAGATAAGTCTATGCAGTGAATATTAACACAAAGAGAATAAAAGAACGGCAATTTCAGGTTACTATTTACACTCTTTATGCTTTCCTGCTCACTCAGCACTTTCCCAGAACCCATCTGTCCTCAGTGTTTGTAGGAGGATAATTAGTCTCTGAAACGTTTTGAAGATATCAGAAGAAAGGAACCTGAGAAAGGAGTCCATGTGGCAGGACACCGAGTTGTTAAAAACCAGGGTTTATCTGAATATGTTCGTTCATAGATATTTTTTAGGCAGCATAGCCATCTGACCAGTGTGTCTGGTATTTTTTTTAAATTCCATTGCTACTACCTGACCTTGTTCTTCTTCTTTGTTACATGCAAGGCCATGCTTAGGCTAAGATGTGTCTAGCTTAGATAAGAGATTTGAGGTCCCAGACATGATGGGGCAGGGAGATGGCAGGCTGCAAGATCAGAGACTTGAAACTTGCTCACAAGTCAAGTTTGTAGGGCGACTTGGAGCTTTGATTGTGAGCTCTCTGGAAGAAGAAACTGACCTTCATTCACAGAATTTGACTGAGAGTATGTGGAGGCTGAGATATAGCCCTCCATTTGATAGTCTTATTTCCTACAGTTTGCTTCATTTTAAGGAACCTGTCTTCCTTCCCTCTCATGACCTTAGTGCTCTTTCCTATTTTCTTCTAATTTATTCCAAATCTTTTCCCTCATCTATAAAGTGAAAATGGGAATGCCAACCTCTCCTGGGTCCTTAGGGAACTCAGATGAATAATTAATTGAAAATGTTTTGTAAACTGCAAAATAAAATGCCTTGGTTGGTAGATGTTGTTTTCCTTATTATTAGATGGTTAAAAAAATGAAAGCCAAGTTCAAAAGTCATTTGGGAGGCAGAAGGGAACTGAGTCCAGAGAGTTGCAGATAATATTAGCAGTACTAACTTAAATAAGAAACATGGATGGATATTTTCTGTATGGATGTGGTGCAAATTTTCCAAGAACTGGACAATCTCAAGACCCCCTTGCTTCTTCTTCTAGAAACCCTCTCATCTTCTAACAATGCCACTCTTCCCACATGCACCCTCATTTACAGCTAGGATTTGTGTGTATTTCCACCAATCTAAGTGGAAATTTGGCAGTTACATGCTTATTCAATGTCCCCAGCCAAATTGAATGGATCCAAAAATAAAAATAGCAAGGGCTGAATTATCTGATTTGTATTTTATGCTGAGCAGGTTAACTATTCAAATGGCAGTGAACCTACTGTGTTGGAAATACAGGCTGGAACAGGGCAACAGCAGGTGTTGGGATTATCTGATTTTCTGATTATCTTTCAAAGAGAGGTCTTGAAGATGGGTGACCTCATTGATTCAGTCTTGTCGAGACTGATTCATCCTGACACTTCAGCCAAATGGCAGACTTCTCACCACTCAGTCATTGGCCCTGTGCTTTTATTTTTGTGTCCTCAAATAAGCTTTATTCATGCACTAGAGCATGATATGAATTTCTGTATACCTTGTGTGCTAGCCACATACTTCTTGCTTTCATACTACCACGATGGTTCCTTTAAAGATCCCTCTAAGGTAGATACCTATGAAACTATATACAGATTGATAAACTAAGAGTTGGAGATTTGGTTCAAGTTCACTTGTTTGGCAAGTGGAAGAGCTGGTGTTCCAGCACACATTGTTAGACTGAGAACCAGTATTATTTCACTTTACTTGACAGTTATCGTTACTATAGTCACTGCAAGTGCCACATCTCCGTGAATGATCCATAACTCCGTCTGCCCTGTGATTTTTGGACTGACCAGAATCTTAGATGCTCAGTATGTTCTATTTCAACTTTAATATGCTTCTTATTTTATGTTGTTCTCCTCTTTACTCTCCCCTTGCCCAACATCCTGGCTCTTTAATCTTTACTTGCATATTTCAGAAATCTTAGTTGTTATGCATCTTCCTGACTTACTATAGGGACCCCCTGACAGTGTATGGGTAGATTTGTGTGCATCTGTTTGTCTTTGACTGACTGTACAGTTCACAGGTAGCAAATGCCATTCATGTATCTATCACCTATACCTTTGTCATCATGCACATAATTTGCATTCTAAATTCCTTTTTATTGGCAAAGTCACAGAATTAATAAAAAGAAGAAATAGGAAAAACACTTTGACTCAGTGTAGTTACAGGGGCTGTGGTGCAGTTCAGCAGGGAATGTAGCTTCACATGTGGTCTTTAGCTCTACATTTGCTTAATCCTAGTGGGAAGAAAAATGTCTTATTTTCCATTTCTTCAACTTTCCCTATATTTCCCATTAGCCACATTAGCCTTGTAGTATAGCTGCTAAATTTTAATATCAATCTTCGCAAAATGAAGTATGTGTGATAATACACCTTGGGAAACTCTGAATGTTATACCTTTTTTCCACATGGAGACATGAATGATTATTGTAATTATCCTTCAGGCCCTGGCAGAAATTGGGGCTGTGTCTACAAAGAATCAGACAAAGTAGAAATTTTCACAATTTGATTTGTATAGGCTCTCTGGGATAACCTTCTTTAGGCTGGATTACCTGCATCGTTTGCTATTCATCCACTTCCTCATTCAGTCTACAAATATGTATTGAGTTTTTACTACATGGTGGGCACTGTATCAACAGTGAGGTATGGCAGTGAGCAGCAAGCCATAGATGCCATTTCATGGCACGAACATAGTGGGGATCTGAACTTCTTGGAAGATTAATGAGCCACTGGCCTCCTAATTTCCTGCTGTGAGAATGAGAATCTAAGAGTCAGTTCAGAAGAGGATATTTTCAGCAAAACTCTGTTTTCAATGCCGTTGCTTACAGTGATAACGCTTTTCACCCTCACAGCAAAGCATTATTTCAATTCAACTATTTTCTTTGAAGCACATGTAATATTTAGCATCCCAAGAATAGCCTTGATGATTTTAAACAAAGCATATTTCTGAACTAAAACTCACTTTAGTTGGTTCTCCTGGTATGTGTATATGTGTGTTTGGAGGAAGTTCAGTGACTTACTCAAGGTCACAAAACTAGTTAGTGTTGAACTGGAATTGTAACCCAATCTCCATTTCCATTTCTCTTTTCATGTTGCACTATGCCAGACGCCTAATTATTCAATTGTGTGTAACTTGCACCTTAATATGGTCTTTTAAAAGCTACTATGGCCCATTGTCAAACCCTAAAGATTTTTGAGTGTCTCCCATATTGTGCCTGTATTCTTTAATATCCAAGGTGTGCCTCTTCTTCCTTGAAAACATGATGCCATTTTATTGTGTGTGTTTTCTTTTTCTTTCTTTTTTTTTTTTTTTGTCACCAATGGCTGTTAGGTTTCTATATCACTCCTTGGAATTCAAACTAATCTTTAAAAAACAGAATAAATTGAATTCAATGTGTGGCAGGAAATCACCTACCAGATAATTTCTGAAAACTTAATATCTCCCATAGATTTTCTTTCTCCATTCTTTATGCTCTTCACATTTATAGGTAGGAAGCACTAAAACAATAATAGAACCAATATTAACTTAGCATCACCACATTCTAGAGTTTATGGTGACTTCTTTTACACATGTCTACATAACCCTCATAAGAACTGGATGAGGTTCCCATTAACGTTCCAATTTTAGATGAACTTTTTTTTTCTAGAGGGTCAGAGAAGATAAAGCAGGTACATAAAGCTCTGACTCCTGTATCCATCCTCCCTTCTCCTGCCCTATCCTTGTTCTTCAAATGCTTAGTGTATTCACCAGTCTGCTAGAGCCAGGCCTAGAATGGGAGCATGAGCAGTTAAGGTAGTGGTTGAATTTCAAATCAGTTCTGAAAAATTTTCCAGATTGTACATTGCTTTAATTTAAACTTATCTCTTCTTGCTTCAACAAGTGCATGACTAATCTTATAAGCCAGAATGAAATTATAGGGGTGAGATCAAGATTATAAAATTGATTCCTTTGTGCCCTGTGCAAAGCACAAGTAACTGTTTTCATGATTCAGTATTCTAGTGAGCCTCCTTCGCTCTTGCTCTCAAGCCTGTAGAGGGGGCCTTTTCAGCTTTCCCAAGGCTGCAGGCATCTCAGGACCTGTTTATTCAGAGCTCTAAGAATAACAGACAATGAAGGGTATTACGAGGCTTGGAGTGCCCAAGTGATAGGTATGAACTAAAATCTGATGGGTCATTCTGACCAAATAATATCAACAATAGGGTATAACTGAGGCTAGAAATGTCCAGAGCAAAGTAAATATGAAAACGAGAGAATGTAACAGCGCTCCAAGAGAATGGTTCTTGGAGTATAGTTCAAAGTCCAACAACATTAAAATCACCTGCGGGTGGGGAGAGGCACTTAAAAGTATAGAATATCAGGCTCTGTGCTAGACCTAATATGGCTTGATTTCTGGGAGTAGGGCCCAGAGGTCTATCTTAACGTGCTCATTGGATGATTCTGACGCATGCTGAAGCTGAAGAACTCCGATCTATCAATGGCCAATGGATCTATAAACATAATACCAGTTTTTATGGCTGACACTAAAAAGGCACTGTCCCTGTTGCCAAGCCTCCAGAATAGCAGAGGAGATGAAACCAATTTCAATGAACATTAAAGTCAGCTACAAAAGCGAATACAAGCAAAGCTGAACCTTAGATCCAACTCCCCCGGTTAGTCCCTTTGCTAAAAACCTCAGTTGGCACGGTTTAACTATTTCAATGCCCACTTCTCTTTTACAGTGTCTAATTATGCAAGTCATAAATGAAAACATTCATCTTTTATCCCCAAAATATAAACATACATAAAAGACCCAAGCAGTTCTCAGATGTCATATTTCAAAACTTTGCCTTAAGTCTGCTGCTTGCAAATCTGCACATTATTTTTTTCACTGATGATACTCACAAGACCCTGGAGTTCTAGCCAACCCATATAACCCTGGGGTACTAATCATCTCAGTGAGCTGAACTCCACACTTTCCTCACCCCCACATTTGTGACCAAATCATTCAGACTTCTATCGAGTTCCCCTCAATCATATGCCAGGCCTAGGATGTTCCATGCATGTCCAGTTATGACTTGATGGCTCTGAACAGTGCAGCAGGAACACCTGAATCAAGTGAGAAGGCTCTGGCTTAGAGCAATGCCTGGGAGGGTACTCGGGCTGTTCGCCTGTGGTTGTTGCTTCCTTCCACCTAACTTTAAATCTACAGCCACAACTGTTGCTCTGACTCCTCATCACTCTATGTGTTACAAGCTTTGCTCAGTTTTCTGAATTCAGCTTCAGTTTCTATATGTGCAAAATGAAGGTGATAACACTAAAAGAGGAATGAGATCCACCAGAGATAAAGGTTTTCAACTTGTTGCCTCACTGGGGGAGTTATATTCTCAGCTAAGCTTTGCTTCTATATGCAGAGTTGGCTGCAGTCTCTGGCAAAAAAATAATTCCTCATAGAATTCTAAAAATAGTAGTAGTGGTACAGAAAGTTATAATAGTATCATTAATGGCAGGGATTATTATTTGTGGATTCACTGAAATGAATGACAATCTGTAATGTGCTTCAGTATTCACTTTTCATGAGGATAAAACCAAGAAGGAGTGATCAGATCTTCATCTTTCTCTTCTTCTTTCCTGTCATTTCTCCCTGACAGTCCACTAGGAAAATGGACCACCACTGAAGGATAAAAAATAATCCTTAAGTAATCAGAGGATGGGGACATGCCTGAGCTGAAGCAGGAAAGATGGCATTGTTTCTTGAATTCAGTTCTGGAGATGAAGATAGCAGTGAAACTATAGAAGGAAGGGGAAAAAAGAAAGAAAGTGGAGATTTACAGTGTATGCTCACTAAGTCAAACTCTGAGGGCTGGGAGTCTTCATAGCCCTTACCTCCTATGGAGGTTATGTTGAGGAAGATATTATCATTCTTCTCTGGAGGGGAATGTAGACATCTTGTGACCAAGCCTGTTGCCCCAGGTCACACAGGTAGTAGGTACAGAGCTACTTTGACACAGATCTGTGTGCCCAGAAGGTCACATGCTTTAACAATGGCTGACTCTTCTCCTCTCTTGCTTCCCATATTGGGGCATCCGTCCTAACTTAATAATAGGACCACTTAATGAGCAGAAACTCCAATCAGGTGAACAGGACATCTTGGATGGAAATTGAATTTGCTATAACCAAGAAAGGGCAGAAAAATGAAAAGAAGGGAGAGGATATGAAAGATACAAGAGATAGACTAGAAGTGGAAAATTGCCTATAGTCATTCACCTGGACCCATCTATATATGTACTCATATCAAGAAACGTAATCATATCACTTCTCTAATGGAAAAGAATGAACTCTCTTTCAAACAAAGAGCCACATAAAGTACCAAGCACCCTACTCTGAGATCATATGAAAAGTGATGGTCACTATTCCAAGGGTTTAAAGAATTGCAGCCAGATGCTTGTGCTCTTGCGTGGAAGTGCAACCTGTGAACCTGTGCCTGTCTTTGTGAATCAATCTAAGTAGAGGGATCGTGTCCTGAATTTTATCACAGAGGTAGAACTTGTCCCTGACAAAATGTATTAGACAAAACCAATTTAACAAGATGGGTCTGAAAGTAGCCGGCACTTCCTGTTTTCTAACAACCCTGAAGACCTTGCCAAAAGATGAAATGAATCTTTGCAGTCCCCCTTGATTTAACCTAGAAGTGAAAGAAAGATATTAAACCACAGGGATGGAGGTCATTGTGTCCGCAAATTTTGCACCAAGGACTCAAATATTCACCTTTCTCCTTCTGTGGATATGGGAGTGGGTACTCAGGGCACAGGTCTTTTATAACACTCAGAAACAATATTTTTTCAAGTGCCTTCAAATTGCAGAGTTGCAACAGATACAGAGAATTACTGTGCCCTTTATTTTGACCTTGACCTACACAAGACAGTATAGAAACATGAGGAAATTGAAAGGAAAAAAAAAGTGCTGGATCCCTGCATCTGGGATAAATGAACAAATGGCTTTCCCAACACTACTGAAAAATGTTATAAAACTTTCTCAAAGGGTTTGAGATTTTTATTCTGTCTCAAGTTGCATGAAGAATCTAAACCCAAAAGTATTTTCTTTCTTCCAGGAATACGAGAGCTGCACAATCTTAGGATTATACAGGTGTGCAATATTGATTGTTCTTCCAATGTTTCTTTATCTGCCATTTATATATTTGAAGTCCTCAAAGCACCAATTCCTGATTTAAGCCATAGTTGCAATGTAAATAGGATTAAAGATGTAAATTATTTCTCCAACTTGAACGTATCATTGTACCTGTATGCTGTCATTCCATCAGAGCTGATTTTCCTAATAAATGTTAATTAAATTCATTGCTTCTAAACAATACTCCTTTTAAGTTATATTATTGTAAAATATCCACACCATTGTGCGTTTTATTGAACTAGTTTAAATTCATTTTCTCTTACATGTTACTAAAGGCTCACTTTTTTTTCTAATATTAACTAAGTTAATTAAGATTAAATATATTTTCAGAGTGACATACAGTCTGAAACTATGTTACCTATGAAGAACGACCTTCTAGTTGTCAAAATTCACGACATGTACAATTCTTCAGGGCTCAATACTCTTTCTATAAGAGATGTTTAATTAATCATCAGTAACTGCTATGAACAAAACTACCAAATCCTGATATCAGGTTTTTTTTCCTTTGTACTTTCTTATAGCCATAGGCTATTCTGAAATATGAAAGGTGTCCCCCCAGTGAAAGAGAGATGGCTTGGGTTTTTTTTGCAAACCGTAAATGGTGTCACCTTTATGGTAATATGGCAGTCATCAAACCCTGGGTGCTTGTCACTGGATACAAGATATTCTTAGACCTCACAGGCAGAGAAACAGACAAATACCAACTTGTCTACAGAGGGTTCCAAGTGGGTTTGCTGGTGTGAGTGGAGGTAGAGGGAGTTCTAGTTAAAAATATGTCCAGTCTGTGTCATCCCACCCCCAATCAAACATTGCAATAGGCCATGTAGATGAATTGCTCTGATTTGTCACTGCTCCTAAATGTGACTCCAAGCTGGCTACTCAGGCAGTTGACAGCTTAAAATCTGCTTCAACAAACTCTCCTACTTGGTAACAATTAAGAAAAGATGCAGAATGTTAAAGCATTATTTTTTCTTTGAGAAATTTAACACAAATAGTAACAATTCACACTACTTCATCTGTTCTTGACAAGCCTTCATTGTAGATCAAAAAATGTACATATTTTTCCTCCAAAATTAGAGGATGCAGGGGTGCCTTGTGTAAGTAAATATGTTACTTCATTTTAAGCTAGTTGCTATATTCAAGTAGCACATACCACTTTAAAGGAAATAAACAATCAAGTCCAGGTCAAATAAAATATCCTTTTAGGAAAAGACTGACCCTCTCTGCTTCAGTAAATTTTAAGAACTTACCTTAAGAATCTGTGCTAGGTTTTATACAATGAAATATCCAAGTGATATTCATATCAATTAAACTTACCCCATTATGAATTGTGTGGCCAAAGGTACTCATGGAAGAAATACAAGCACTATGAATGAGAGTCTTAATAATTTAACCCATGCACCATCACTGAAAAGAGAAATGAACATTTTTATTCCCATTTTAAAGATGAGAAAACTGAGATTCCATTAGAAAGAACAAAAAATCTTTGCAAAGGTCTTTTTAATCATACATTCTCTAATAATTCTCAGAGACCCATGTGTACTTCAGCCTTCATTTCATGAAGAAAATTCAGGAACTCCTTCAGGAGCTATTTGCTATTCATTTTTATGCATAATTAAGAAATTATATGCTGCTGATAACCCTAGTAATGTAATACCTAACCTCTCACATTCTTCCTTGATTGCCATGCAAAGGATTTGAAAAGAGATATTTTAGAATAATTACCCATCAGTAATCATCTACACACAACACAAATCACATTTGATTCTCCATTAAGACAGACCAGGAGAATGAGAGGTTTTCAATCCAGAGTGTTTTCTGCAGCAATCAGGTTAATTCCATGTTTCCATTCCACTGACCTTCTGAATTTAAACATGGGAAACACAAATCAAATTCTACATAGGGGATAATGATATCCCCATCAGGGTCTTGATCAACTGGTGAAAAGTGCTTACCTATGAGCTTTCTATGTGTAATACCATTCTATTCAGAAATGTCACTTGCCAAGAGGGATTCATTCAGCAAAAAGGGGTAGCTATTTTATCATCACTTGACAATAATTTACTCTGATTCATTCCAAAGCTCAGACCTTCATGAACATAGCCTGTCACATAAGATAACTCATACAGAAGAACAAAGAAACAAATGTCAAGCCACCATAGTTTATCGACATCATTTTATGATACCAATCCGCTGCACACCAATCCATGGTGATATATGATTTTTGATTTATCAATGTGGTAACCTTTTAAGATGATCAATACATTGATAATTCTTTTGTGACCCTTGCCAAGTTTAGTTCCTCATATTTTCCTTTAAGTAATACCACAGCCCTTTTCAAGCATTATAATCTGAATCTGGGAGATCTATGATTCTTTACCTGTAATTAACCAATTAATTAACACCACCCCCATCTGACTCTCCTTCCCTCCAAATCTGACTTTCATTTTTCTCATTTCTACAGTAAAGAGAGAGAAACCCTCCCACTGAGAGGAAAGCCGTGACTCTCCATCTCTCATGTGGACTTATTATCTGCTCACCAAACCTACTAAGAACTACTTTTTTTGGCTTTCAGTTCCATATTGACACTCTTTCCTCCATATTTTCAATTCGCCTCCCTTTCTTGTGCTGACCAGAAGTTATCTTGAGCATGGACATTGGAATTTAAGAGTCTTACTTCATCTGGGGCCATTTTCATTTTTTTTCTTTTGTCCTTTTATTTTGGCAGTAACGCAAGTGGTTTGGTGGTTACACAAGTGCTAGATTTATGATTTTTCTCAAATTCTGCCAATACTTCCCTGTTTGCTTCAGGTGATTTTGTACATCATGGTATATTTCATAAAATCTTAAAATATACAGAAAAACATTTGTGAATATTTAAGGAATAATTAGCAACTAAGCACTTGAGTACCTACCATACTAACCAAGAACTAAAACGTTACCAGCACCCTGAAAACCTATGTGTTCCTTGCTTGTGGGAGCTCTCTCCCTTCCCAGATTCCTTAACTGTTATAATAATCATTTCCTTTAAGCCTATTTTTCATAATAAATGAAAATCCTGGCCCATGTTAAGTATATATATTTCAGAGATTGAACCCACAGGCACCTCCTCAGCCCATTTTTATTATTTATTTTGAGACAGGGACTGCTAAGTTGCTTATGACCTCACAAAGTTGCTCAGACTGGCTTTGAACTTGCAATCCTCCTGCCACAGCCCCTGAGCTTCTGGGATTACAGGCGTGCACTACCACACCTGGCTATGTTAAATGATTTTAAGCATTCAATTTAGATAAAGGAAGTTTTGTAGGATCAGGTTTATTTCACAGGCATTTAGGGTACATAGAAATGTGCCACAGTAAACTAGAAACTAGGGGAACAAAAGTTAATAAGACACAGTCCCTATTGCCATGAATCTCATGGGATATTAGGCCACTTTACTGGAGCCTATGAATGCACACCAGCAAAGTTGGTTCCACCATCACTATCATCCAGGTAGCTCCAGGGGAATTGGAACGGGAAAAACAGAAACGGTGAGATTTCTCTTTGTTTTGTTCTGATACCAACAATTGGCTGGCTACCGTATAACTCAGAGAAAAGCATGGTCAAGTCTTTCTCTAGAAAACTAAGTTATTGGCATTAGGGGGCATTGCTTCATTTAAGAACCTAAGAATTGAGTACGCTATTTCTCACTGGCACCATAATGAGGCATTTCTAGCTCACTTCTAAGACCAAAAGAAAGGTGTATTCATGATGTAGGGAGAGAACACTTTGGAAGGAATTTTTTTCCTTAACCTTCTAAGAGTTTAACAGGTGTCCCATATTTTAAAATCCTTATTTGGAAAACTGAAGATATTGAACCACTATGAGACTTCCCTGGGGTGATGTTGGTGACAGATTTGGCACCCAGGAGAGTTCAATGAGTGCTAGTTCAGCCTTTTAAAATTGTCAGTTCCATCTTCTAGACCAATTTCCTTGTATAAAGAATAAAGTGGAGCTAAAATACAGTTTATAGGTTAACGTCAGGACATGGCTCTAAGAGAGGCCAGTGATTGTGCTTTGATTATTTGCTATTTGTTGAAAGAACAATTATAGTATCATTTAATTCATGACAGCAAAATTTCATCTGCCAAAGGGAGGGTGAAAAATGACAAATGACAAGTTATTTCATTGACAAACAGTAAATGTCTTCCTAAAACCAAATGACCACCCTTCTCCAGAGTCTAAAAAGGACATTATCCCCAAATCCAATGACTGTTATTATTATCCCATATTGATATCTTATTTATTAATGTGATTTACTTTTGTTTTCAAATATGATTTTTAATTTCTTACATTGATATTAAAATTATAGTAGAATCCTGCATTCATTTCTTACTAATTGTATGATTTGTGCAAATTCCTTACCTTCACTAAAACACAGTATCAAAGGGGCATAATAAGAACGGTCACGTCATAGCTGTATGGAAGGATTCAATCTAATAATTTTTATTGTACATCCATAATAAATGCTGGCTTTGCTATTTTCCAGCCAATTGGATTCTGCGCACCTTGCTACATTAAACTGGCATTCTTGTTCAGTCACCCTCAGATTTGACCAAAGAGTTCATTGATAAAACCCACTCAATGGATATTTGCTGATCAATTGCTACAGACTCAATGCCAGCCTGTGTACCAACCCTGTCGTTAGCCCCAGTGAACTGCTGCTTTACTATCTGCAAATTTTTGACTCATAAAATAAGCTAAAAGTATGGCATAACATTACACAGATGGGGAAAGCGGGAAGAGGACTTAGAGGCAGTGTTTACGTGTACCAGTGATTACAAAACCAAACCATGCTGTTCATTAAATAAAGGCATCTAGCTGACAAAACAGCCATACCTGACTTTGACACAAATGATTGGTGAAACTCATTTCCAACAGGCAAAATGCTCCAATGAAAAGCAAAGTCTAGAGCTCTCTTGAGTCACCCCCATGCAGCCTAGGTGTCACAAGTGAGTTGCACACTCTGCGGGCCCACCTTACTCTATAAAACTCACAGTCTTTTCAAGATGCCCAAAGAAGTGTACCATGCAGAGAAGGTAGAGACCTTTGCCTTTCAGGCAGAAATCGCCCAACTCATGTCTCTCATCATCAATACTGTCTATTCTAACAAGAAATTTTTCCTTTGGGAATTGATTTATAATGATTCTGATGACTTGGACAAGATTCACTATGAGAGCCTGACAGACCCTTCCAAGATGGACAGTGGTAAAGAGCTGAAAATTGACATCATCCCACTCCCTCAGGAAAGGACTCTGACTTTGGTGGACACAGGCATTGCCATGACCAAGGCTGAACTCATAAATAACTTGGGAACCATTGCCAAGTATGGTACTAAAACATTTATGGAGGCTATTGAGGCTGGTGTAGACATATCCATGATTGGGAAATTTGGTGTTGGATCTTATTCTGCCTATCTGGTGGCAGAGAAAGTGGTCGTGATCACAAAGGATAATGATGATGAACAGTATGCCTGGGAGTCTTCTGCTGGGGGATCCTTTACTGTATGAGCTGATCATGGTGAGCCAATTGACCAGGGTACTAAAGAGATTCTCCACCTCAAAGATCAGACAGAGTACTTGGAGGAGAGGTGGGTCAAAGAAGTGGTGAAGATGCACTCTCAGTTCATAGGCTATCCAATCACCCTCTATTTGGAGAAGGAATGGGAGAATGAAATCAGTGATGATGAGGCAGAGGAAAAGAAAGGTGAGAAAGAAGAGGAAGGAAAGGATGATGAGGAGGAATCCAAGACTTGAAGATGTGGGCTCAGATGAGGAACATAACACGGGTAAAGATAAGAAAAAGAAAACAAGGAAAATTAAGGAGAAATATATTGATCATGAAGAACTGAATAAGACCAAGCCCATTTGGACCAGAAACCCTGATGACATCACTCAAGAGGAATATGGAGAGTTCTACAACAGCCTCATCAATAACTGGGAAGACCACCTGGCCATCAAGCACTTCTCTGTAGAGGGGCAGCTGGAATTCAAGGCATTGCTCTTCATCTATTAGCAGGCTCCCTTTGACCTCTTTGAAAACAAGAAGAAGAATATAATCAAGCTGTACGTCCATCATGTGTTCACCATGGACAGCTGTGATGAGCTGATACCAGAGTATCTCAACTTTATTCATGGTGTGGTTGACTCTGAGGACCTGCCTCATGAATATCTCCCGAAAGATGCTTCAGCATAGCAAAATCATGAAAGTCATCCGCAAAAACATTGTGAAGAAATGCCTAGAGATCTTCTCTGAGTAGGCAGAAGACAAGGAGAACTACAAAAAGTTCTATGAGGCATTCTCTAAAAATCTTAAGCTTGGAATCCATGAGGACCCCACTAACCAGCAGTGCCTTTCTGAGCTGCTGTGCTATCACACTTCTCAGTCTGGAGATGAGATGACTTCTCTGTCAGAGTATGTCTCTCACATGAAGGAGACACAGAAGCCCATCTGTTATATTACTGGTGAAAACAAAGAGCAGGTGGCTAACTCCGCTTTGTGCTGAAGTGGAGCTTTGAGGTAGTGTACATGACTAAGCCTATTGATGAGCACTGCATGCAGAGCTCAAGGAGTTTGATGAGAAGAGCTTGGTCTCTGTGACCGAGGAAGGCCTGGAGCTACCTGAGGATGAGGAGGAAAAAAAGAAAATGGAGGCTAGCAATGCAAAGTTTCAGAAGCTCTGCAAGTTCATGAAAGAAATGTTGGATAAGAAGGTTGAAAAGGTGACAATATCCAAGAGGCTTGTGCCTTCACCCTGCTGCATGGCTACCAGCACCTATAGCTGGACAATCAACATGGAGTGGATCATGAAGGCCCAGGCACTTCGAGACAACTCTACAATGAGCTACATGATGGCCAAAAAGCATCTGGAGATTAACCCTGACCACCCCATTGTGGAGAGACTACAGCAAAAAGTGGAGGCAGACAAAAGTGACAAGGCTGTCAAGGACCTCAGGTGCTGCTGCTTGAAACTGCAACCCTCTCTTCTGGCTTCTCCCTTGAGGATCCCCAGACTCATTCCAATCACATCTACTGCATGATAAAGCCAGGCCTAGGCATTGATGAAGATGAAGTGACAGCTGAGGAGCCCAGCACTGCTGTTCCCGATGAAATACCTCCTCTTGAGGGTGATGAGGATGCATCTCGCATAGAAGAAGTAGATTAGGAGTTGCCACTGATAAATATGTGCCCTCTCTATCCCCATGGGTCCTTAGAGTAACCTTGAATGGCCCTGTTCCATCCGGCTTCCTCTGCTGATATTCTAGTGGTTTTCTCCTGTCATTGGTGTCTTAAGGCAGGAAACAAGGGCCTCAAGCCCCATCCCCTCCCTACTTTGACAGCTGGGTCGGATGTGGTGTATCATGTTTTTGTTGTTGTTTTGTTTTTGTTCTAAAATTAAAAGTATGCAAAATAAATAGGATGAAGTTTTATACAGTTAAAAAAGAAAGAAAAGTCTAATCCTAATACTGTTTGACTAACTGACTTCTTCGTATCTGTAAGGGTTCTGTCAATTAAAGGTGTTTCAGCCAAAACATCTGCATAATTTTTTAGCAATGTGGTCTGTCAATATACTCCATGTGAAGCCTGAGCCTACATGCTCTTGTGAAAGAAGAGATTGTGGCTTGGGAGCTTGATGATTAGATTTTAATGGTGGAAATCCTATGAAAGAGCAAAGAAAACTGTTACCTTTCCGGGGATGATATGTTTAGCAGTAGGAAACTAAGAATTACAACATAAAGGATTTCTTGGCTATTGTCACTTTTGTCAGGACTTTGATTGTTCTATAAGTCAAATCACTAATGTGGAATAGTTTGATGTGCTCTCAAGTGTGTGATTCATTGACTTTCAGCTGATGTTCAGTGATTTTTATTTTCCTAATCTCTTCTTGTTATCCTTTACTTATAATTTGTTGTCTTTTGTTGGAATAGAATTTGCTTTTCTTATTGCGTAGAAGTAATATGCCCTGATATACCTATCATGAAGAATGAAATTCTTTGGTAAATTAATCTAAACTTACTGGTCCCATATAGCTTCATGTTTCTAAATTCACTTGGAAAGTTATATAAATATTCTAATTTTATTATCATTGCCCATAAAACATTCAAAACCCCTAAGGGATCTGCAAGTGTTATAAATGAAACAATGTGGTTTTTGACTTTGACATCACAGTAATGTGTGGTTATATGCACCTCTGCCATCTCCTACCAACGTGATCCGTAAAAATCACTGAGTCACATCAGCAATGATAGATAACAGACATTTGAAGGAATTTCCCAGAATGATGTTTGGAAAATGTAATGTTTGGAACATACTAAGTATTCAATAAATGTTAGTTTTCCCTTAGTCTAGAATTGACTTTGGATTAAATTTACCAATTCCATTAGAAAAAAAAATTTCATTCTATTCCAATAACAAACCTGATTTTGATATAGAGTGTAATCACTTACCTCTAGTTGCAACCTTCTTCAATAGATACATTTCCGTGTAATTGTTAGATTTCACAGGAAAATTAGATTCATTCTTAAAGGATAAACATTAGTAATCCCGTTAAGTCCCAAGTTTCTAATTCTGTAAATATTTCAATGAAATGAATACAGATGGATTAAAGTAGATTGGAAATTATAATCTGCAGTTTATATATCACTTATATATGTTTTAATATATATGAAATATGTATATATATATATTTAGATGTTCTCATTTCCCACTTATTAGTTTTCTCAAAAGATAAGGACTGTAGAAATGTTATATTTATTTCAAAGTGACATAAGTGGTATATTTGTTGCTCAATTTACATCTTTATAGGCCTCCTACATAGAGACAATAGGACATATGGACTAAACCACATATCCTATAAATAATAAAGGTCTTTGATTTTTTGAATTATGCATAGGATCTACCATAGCTCTAGCTACATAGTAGATGCTCAATCACTGTTGAAAACCCAGGCCTCTGAAGTTTTCCACTCTGAAAGATGAAATTTTCAAAGATATCAAAAGGTAGCAGCTCACTAAAATATTTTGCCCTATTTATAAAATCTTTCCTATAATTCAAGATTCTTCATTCCCCACTTATACGGAAAACTCCACAGCAAAATGAAGAATAAATACAAGGCTTGAAAAATGCTATTGAAGAAATTATAGGACCTTCATGTGAAAGAGCAAAAGTTATTATTAATCCAACTTTTGCTGTGAAAATAGAAATACTCATGTGTACAACAACTCACGTATGTAATTTATTTTGGCCTTCATAATAAAAGTGTTTTGCCCTGCCCCATTTTACAGAAATGGAAAGAGGATTATTGAGATCCAGATCTCCAGGTTATAAAATGAGAGTGGTGACCCTTAATCTTCTTGCTCTAAATTCCCTATTTCTGCCACTTGACACTCTTATTTCTATTTCATCAAGGATTGGTCCCGCCATTTGAAGGGGAGACCTACAGTGTTTGTTAGTAACAATTTTTCATTTTGTTGGTTTACTTTCCTTGATGTTAAATGATGTTTAAATTAAAAAATATTTAAAACATTTAGAACTACTTTAGTGTGTAGTCACAATGGGAATCCATTGTCATTATAATTTTCAAATGTCAAAATGCCATTTTCTTCTTCTGTTTGCTCACTTTTTCTCTTTAATATTATATAAAACCCCTGACTTATGTGGGGTTTTTCTAGAAGCAGAGATAAAGCTGAGGAATCTTACAGTGAGGTATGAAGGGGGAGGATGCCTTAAATGGGGAGGAATTAGCACAGGGCAAGGGAAGAAGCTGAATGGACAAGAAAGTGTTTCCGTTGAAGTCTAGCCTCAGTTTGAATCCGCATGAAGCTCTGAAGTGTAACAGGGTCACAAGAGTTTCTATTCTTGAGTCACAGTGGGCAGATTTCAAGATTTTATATCACTGAATTGGTTAATAATCGACCATGGACCACCCTTAGGTCAGGAGAGTGTAAACTCCTAGGCAAGATAAGTTCTGACTGCTGAGTGCAATTCCATGGAGAAGGTGGTTGACAGCCATTGGTACCCAACATTCACATTCAAATCCATCTGTCATAAAGAGGATCTCTGTTGACTACTTAGAGTATCCACTGCAACTTTTTCTGTGGCATGTAGAATGTTAGCATACCCACTGAAAGGCAAATCTTCAAGTATAATAAATCCAATTCTTACTAAAATATGGAAAATTGATATTCTTAGAAGATCCTTGAATTCCCTCATTTTAAGGAGAAATGGCAGCATCACAGAAGAAGACACTGATGATACCAAAAATGTTTTAATAATTTCATATTATAGAAAAATTGCATTATTTGAAAGAAGTGTGTAGAGGAAAGATCATAGATCATGACTGAAACTAATTAACTTGAAAATATGCACAACAGAAATTACCTTTCTCTTTTATACCATAAAGAATCTAAAGGAAAACGTGTGGAAATATCATCCCATTTTCACTGTAATAATCTTTTGGAAGCTTCCAGAACATAGAATAGTGTGTTTTTGGACCCTGGACTTATTAGGGATATCCTTGGAAAGACCTGTTGAACGTCTCTAAGTGCAACGTTTACGTGCTTAAGTTCGAGGATCTGCATGTGTATCAGAGCTGGGGTTTTTCTTCTAGTGTGCTATTCTGAGATCTCCTGGATTCTCTTTGAGAAGATCAGAGCCAATCAGGAAGTAAGAATGAGATGTGGGAGCATAAGCTGTCATTCGAGTTGACATTCTTAGAGAAGGCCACTTGAACAGTCAGCAGAGTGACTAGGAAAGAGAGGAGTCTAAAGAGAATTGTGTTGTGCTTCTGGGGCTGTTTTGTTCAGAGGAGATCCTCAGGGGAGGGTATTATGCTTCACTGATCTTGATTACTGCCCAGGGAACATACTGAGTGTTTTAGATATAGTTGTATGGAAATAAACCACATATCCTATCTTCCTGGGCATATAACTAACTGTCAATTTTCAGCCTCCCTCACATATCAGTTATCTCTTGTATAATTAGTTACCTCTTGTATAATGAATTATCCAAACCTCAAGATACTAAATCATCATAGAGTTACCATATCACCAGTTCTTCAGGGTCCAGAATGCAAGGTTGGCTTAGCTCAATGGTTCTGGCTCAGCTGTTGGCTGAGGCTACAGTGAACTTAAGGTACATGTGGGTTTGGAAAATCTATTTCATGCTCACTCACATGACCATGGTTAGACCTTGTTTGCTATAACCTCATATGTGGGTCTTTCTGCCCACAATACATGGGTTGCTCAGAGCATGGCAGCTTGCTTTCTACAGGGTGAGTGAGCCAAGAAAGAGTAAGCTCAAGATGGATGGAGAAATCATTTACAATCTACTCTTAGAGGTCATATCATCATTCCTGCCACATGCAGTGTCAGAGGGAACTACACAAAGGTGTGAACAGAAGTAGAGAGGATCATTGGGGCCATCATGGTACCATATGCTGGCCAATTGGATATGGATGAAAATGATTCATGCTCTATACTCAGATCTGGCATGTGGAAAACACACTCCATGTGCTTGCATGTCTCTTTCTTCCCCAATTATTCAAGTGGATAGTGAGGTTTTCAAGAACTCAGAGAGGAATGAAAGCAAAATACAGTCGCAACCTGAGTCCATGATTTACTGACTGCATAAAGTGAAACACTGTGACACAAGAGACAAATAAGCCATAGCAGCCATACTGGTGTCAGTATGCTACTGAGATCCCTCTCTCCTTCTTTCTTTCCTCCTTCTCTCCTTTCTAATCTCCCTCTCTTCCTCTCTCCTGCCTACCTTCCCTTCCTGCCTCATTCCCTTCTTTTCTCCCTTTCTCCTTTCCTTCCCTTCCTTTTCTCCCTCTCTTCCTCTCTCCTTTCTTGCTTTATTTACAATATTTAACTTCCCCTAATATTCCTAATTTTAGGAATATTCCTTACTAGTAAAATAATCTGTATTGTTAGTCTGTAATATTATTTCCCTAATATTCTTACATCTTAGTATATGTCATGCATGGCTTTTCAGAAATTATATGCTTTGATTCCTCACATATCTATTAATAAACATTTTTATATATTTAATTGTCTTTTTCCCTTCTATTGCATTAGTCTTGGCTGTCTCATTTAACTTGTAAGCTTTCAGAGGTCAGGAATCCTGTGTTCTGTTGTTTCTCCATCTCCCTGCTGTCACTAGATCATTATTCCATACTTAAAACAACTGTTTTGCACAGGTCAGATGTATGAAACCTTATTTCAACACGAGGAAAAACAAATTCCCACGGAAATGTTGCTTTTTTTTTATAAGAGAAAGAGAGATAGTGAGAGAGAAAGAAATAATCAACTTTATTTAGTTTTTCATCTGGTGTTCATTGCTCCAACACTTAGTTGTGTATGTGGTGCCAGGGTTTGAACACAGGTCCCCACGCATGCCAGACAAGGATGATGTTGCTGAGCCATCCACCACTCCAGCCCTGGAAATGTAGCATTTAAAAAAAAAAAAAACTAATTACTAATTTCAGATTTTGATTTAAAGAAAAAGGCAAAGCAAATCTTAATCACTTGGCTTTTGCACTAAAGGTGTAGCTCAGTAATAGAAAACCTGCTTAGTATGCATTAAGTCCAAGGTTCTATCCCCAGGATCATAAAACTAAAGCAAAAAACAACAGATAACCACTTGGCTTTCTAGAAAAGGGTACAAATTTCAAATCTGTTCAGAAAAGTCATCTTGGAAATTAAAAAAAAACAAATTTGATATAACAGAGAAAACAACATAAATATGTATTTTTATTTATAATTATCTCTGTAGAAAGGAACCCTAGTCCTTTTATTTATTCAGGCCAATTCAGACTTAATGAACTATGATAATGTCAAGTAAACATCTATAGTTTTACTTTTTATAAAATGTCACATTTTGCCTTAGAAGTAATGTATTTAGGGGCTGGAACTTTGCTTGTAAGTTACTGTGCTTGTCCAGTACATGGGTTCAAACCCCAGTACCCATGTACACAAGTAAGTGTCAGAGCAATGTAGGCCATGTAAAAAGTTCAATAAAAATTGATTCTCTCTGTCTCTTTCTCTCTCTCACTGTCCTTTTCTCTTTAAAAGGAAAAAAAGGAAGTAATGTGTTTAAACTGATATATATCAGAATCTATTCATCCAGGCATTATGAGCTTTATTTTATCAAAATCATTTATATTTTAGCATTTCATTGCATTAGCAGTTAGGAACATTGACATTTCCCCATCCTCCAGTTCCTGGAAGGAAAGCAGGAGGCTTTTCTATTCTCTTCATCAAAGGGTTTTAGTTTTTCAGACTAAGGACATAAATGAAATGTGGTACCTAAGAGAAATATTAGCATCATTTAAAATGGGAGGTACATTCCCTTGGAAAGGTTACTCTGATTTCAAAGTTTTGAAAGTATTTAAAAGCACAAACCTGCTTGGGATCCCTTGACTGTGGCTACACTTCTTATCACTGTGTCTGGAAGACAGATGTGGTCAGCAAGGGGTACGTGAAATGCCTGACGGATGAACTCTTGGGGAGAGTCAAACCAAAGCAGAAACTGCTGTTTCATGTGCATGGAGGTAAAGAAAAAGATTTCCTGTTTTTATATAACAGTAAAACATATGGTAAACAGATAAAATGACATTAGCCTTTCTATCGAACTTAGACCAAAAGCCTACGTCTTTTGATAGAATTCACTTTCATTTTCTGTTTGAACACCCACAAAATTCAATTAAAATGAAATGTTTGCAGATGCCACTTTCTACTGGTTCCTGTAATTGGAAGCTCTGAATGTAATGCCCCTTCAAGTATCAAATCATAAATAACAATCCCATCTGTGAGGCACATTAGGTTGCCCTTGTCAATTAACCAATGGCAGAATTTCTTCTCAACTCTGATTACTCTGAACATAGGTAATGAGTTCTCCTTCCAATTTTTATTGATTTTCTTCCTGCTGTATAGAAAACTATTGATTTCTATTTTCTTATTCAGTTACTAGTTGATTTTCTCCTTCATTTACTTTTGCTTAAAGCAATATGTTTTCTGACTGTAACATAACACAGTCCTAGGGAAAAAGAAGGAGTCAGTGCTCCTTAAACTTATAATTGTTTAGGTGAGCACTCTGAATTATCTACAATACATATCATAGTGAAATAGTGAATATCTCACTGCCCTCCCCCATCCCAACATCCCCAGCCATTATTGTTATATCTTCTCAGAAATCATCTGTTTTGTATTCAACACAGATTCTAGATTTGGAACAAAATTTAAATGAAAGGTAAGAAAACCAGGTTTGTTACTACACATAAAGAAACCTAAAAATACAAAGCTAACCCCCATACACACTCACATACACTTATGTTCTTTCAAGAACTGTATTAAGTCGAGGATTTTTTTTTATTCCCTGAGGATTTTTACATAGGAAAGGGTGTTTCAGTGTGAGAACAACTATACTCCTGCTTGAGTCAGCTTTTTATCTCTGTGACCAAAAGACCTGACAAGAACAAATTAGAGGAGAAAAAGTTTATTTATTTAGGCTCTTGGTGTCAGAGATTTAGTCCACACTCAGCTGACTCTATAGCTCTGGGGCTACGGTGAAGCAGAACATCATGGCAGAAGGGCGAGGTGGAGGAAAGCAACTCAGGCCATGACAGGAAACAAAGTGAGTCCTGCCCTCGGAAGACAAAATATAAACTGTGAAGACAAACTCCCATGACCTAATTCTTCTAGCCACATCCTACCTGTATATACTTACACTCTAGTTAACTTATTTCAGTGGATTAACTCACCCATTAGATTACAGCTCTCATAATCTAATCATTTCAACTTGTTTCTACATTGTCTCACATATCAGCATTTGGTGGACACCTCATATCCAAACCATAACAACTCCTCAGTGGCTAAAGCAAGACACATGTGACTGTAGTTGGGATAAGGGTGACTGCAATGGTCATCAGTCTCTTGAGGTATCCTAATACTGCCCAATGAAGTTCACTGTAGATATTCACAAAGACAATACCAATGGATTATGTCTCCTACTGTGATCTTGATGTTTGTCCTCTTGTCAAATTCATATATTAAAATTCCACCCCCACACACGCATTCATATTAAAAGATGGGGCCTGGGGGTTGTGAATAAATCTTGAGGATGGAGCCTTCATGAATGGGGTTAGCACCCTTATAAAGAAGACCTTGGGAAGCTCATTAGTTCATTAGGCTATGTGCAGATGTAGTGGGCAGTTACCATCTATGCTGTCAGTAGACACTGTGTCTGCTAGCACTTTGAAATTAGATTTCCAGCCTCTAGAACTGTGAGAAATAAAAATTTGTTATTTATAAGCCACTTTTTCCATTATATATTCTTATAAGCATCTCTAATATCCCTGAGCATACTATTTTTTTCTAATGTGGCTCTGCTATTTCCATCAACAGGTGAAGTTTGTTTCCATATTTCTTGAATCAGCTCTGGATTCAGGATATGCTTTGTAGCCTTTGGGTTTTACAGCTTATGTTTTTGCCCCCTCGGAATCATTTCCCGAGACCACAATAATGGGAAGAATCCTCAAATGAAAGACCACATGGAGAAAGATTCACATTTGCCCTATGCCCCAGCACAATATCTAGCCCTTGAAAATCCAGAACACAGTTTCATAAGCTCTGGATTAGCAAGTATTTCTCTGACACTTCTGAATATTTCCCTTGCCCACAAACCAGTAAATGGGTACATCAAGAGACATCAGCTATGGCTAATGGGATATAATGTACATAAAGAAGCTGAACAGGCTATGCAAATTAATGTATTTGCAGATACATGTAGAGAGTTAAATGGTGATTCTGTGTGTCCCCCACAAAATTTTCTCCTGATCTGGCTCACTTTTGATGAACAATACCTCCAAATAGGCAGATATTGACCAAGTGTGGCTTGTCCCAATGTTCTTTATTTAAGCCCCTTTTTAAAAAGTATGCTTGGACTTAGAAATATAGGTACAAAATTGTTCATTGTATATATGTTATCATTATTTTTTAAAGAAGGAAGAAAAACACAGATGCCCCTGTTCAGTTATAGCATAATTTACCTAACTTAAGAAGACTGTTTACTCACCACTTCATAAACTGTACAATTATTCCTAGAAATGAAACTCATTTCCAAAATTTTCTGTGTTATTTGTTTTGGGAAATAGTGATCAAGGGAAATGTAAATGAAGATATGGGGCAGTTTTGCCAGTCCTTAAATGTGGTTTGCTTACTTAATTTACAATTAGCTCAAATAGCATTTTAGAATGGCTGTTGCAAGAAATTAGAACTTTGATAATAAAACCCATCACTAGATATCTCTTTTGAATTTGTTAAAAATTTTTTGTTCTGGATTTGAGATGTTTAAAGAGCCATCCATCTTTGAAAAATATGTTAGAACAGTCATAAGTTACCTCCTTTTTGGGTTCCTCTATTGCAATTGTGTTTCTGGAAAGCAAACACAAAATGCATAAATCCTCACTGATTATTCAAGAGGTTGTCATGAGCTTTCCAGCGGTTAATATAAAAAGAACATAGTACTTAACTAAGGAAGAGAGAACTTCCTGAAATATTTTCCTAAAGTAAAGAACAAATAACCAAAGGAAAGAATGTTAACGTTTCTTTTTTTCTTCCTATTTTTTTAAAAGAGAGTGAGGGAAAGAAAGAATCAATTTTATTTATTTTTTTCATCTGTCCTTTGCTTCCCTGACACTTAGTTGTGTATGTGGTGCTGGAATTTGAACCCAGGTACCTCACACATGCCAAGCAGTTGCTGTAACCACTGAACCACTGCTTTAGCCCTTTGATTCTCTTTTTACAGGAGAGATTTAAGGCATAATAATTTTTTTAAAAAACTCAAATCTACATTAGGCTTTATGTTAAAATTCCCCCAAAGGTGATGCATTCAGTTCCCATTTCAGTTCCATTTGTCAACTATCCATTGCACAAAATATCAAGCAAAACTAACATATGATACTTACTGCAGTAAAGTGGAATGCCACCTTTCTAGGTCTTAGTGGGGCTTTCAGAAGGAAGAAAAGGGAGGATGTACAGGGACTGGAGATGATTAATTTTAAGGAGGGTTTTGGAAGATGGGGACACAGAACAGAAAAAATGATGACTTTGAATTGCTGAGCAAATTTGGTGATGATCTTGGAGATAGACTTGTTAAGCAAGCTATTAGTCATATTATCTAAGTGATTTCAGTTGCTTACACTCTCATCTTCCTGGAACAAGTATTTTCTGGAGCAAGTAATTATGTTATAGTACTTGTTTTCATACTGTTTAATACAAATAGAGAAAAATATATTTGGTCTCAGTGCTGTTTAACAGAGACAAGAAATTAACATTGATTTCGGGTCTCATTTCTGACCCACACTGTTGTATTTCTTTTGTGTGGCAACATTTTCAGGGAACTAGTAATAATTATCAATGTCCCTTTTGGCTTATGAAATCACTTGTTGATTACTAATCGATGGTTAATATACTGAACCAAAAGTTTTTCCTTTACTCCTTCACTCTGTGTTTGAATTCATACATTGTATGGTGAGTCAAGATGTTTGTTCATTTAATAAATGTTTGGAGAGGACATATTGTATCAGTTGAATGATTTGAAAAAAATCACCAAAAGCAATTTTATGCCCAAGACTCAAAAAGCAAAATAGACTTACTGCAAATCCTAAAGTCTCTGGTTCTCAGTTAATGGATGACTTTCATACAGTTGAGTGAGAGTGTTCGGGTTCATCATTTATTTGTTTATTTTTAATGTGGGTCTGATTATATATTTAATAATCTTGGAGGTGAAGTCTAAGTGTTCTGGGTTATCTTTTCTCCTCCTGAGCATTTTCTCTCTGATACAAAAAGAGCTTAGAAATCATCACTCCTGTGTTTACAAGAAAAAACAAAGAAACTCAGAACCAAAGCATTTTCTTGGAGATATCAGATAATTCAGTTCACAAAGCAAACCTTCACACCTGTATCTGGAGACGCAAAAAAATCCCGAGAGCCACAGCCATGGTCCACTAACCTGCAGCAGAAGCTGCTGGAACCATAAATCAGTTGAAAGACTAATAGAAAGTTTGATGAACTGCTGAAAGTTAAATATGGACTAGTACAGAAATGAAGAATTTGTGGGGATTGTGATCTTAGGGTAGAACCTACAGTTTTAGATTTTTTACCTACAGCAACTCCACAAAGTTCTCACAGTAAGGAGAGGAGAAAGATCCCCCTCAGGGTACAGAGGTGATGGGGGACAGGGGATTAACCTTGTGAAATATAATTAGGGCTTTTCCATGAGACACCTTGGTCTCAGATAAACAGACTTGGTCAGAGCTTTGTCCCAGTTAGGGGAAGAACATTGTTCTTGCTCCTGTCTCCTCTGGGCTTCACATCTCACCTAAGAGGGGGAAGAAAAGATAGGAAATAGTAGTGAAGGTCACAGTTTGTGGACAGAAATCCCTCTATAAGACTGAGATTTAACTGTGAGATCACAGAATAGCTCCCCTGTGCCACACCTGACTGTTACACTAACTGACTGTAACTCCAACTAAAGAGTAGTGGATCAGAGCAGAGGCAATGCATCGTGCCATCTCTCAAAGGCAGAGTACTGGTGAAAGCCCAAAGGCAACAGGGGAGAGAGAGGAACACCATTGCCACAGCAAAAACATCAAACATCACACAGCTCTGCTCCGATTCCCACAAAACATCATGCTAAAAACCTTATTTATTTCATTTTCTATTACCTGACATATCATGCTTTCAACAAAAATTATATGGCATGCTAACAGTGATTGCGAGTATACATGAATCTAAAGGCACAAGCAAGCATCACAACCAGAATTAAATATGACAGGAAATTAATGTGACTATAATATGTTGAGTGCTATCATAGAAAAATAGACCACACGCAGGGAAAGATAAAGAATATAAGCATAGAAGGAATCTATAAATCAAAAGAAAAAATACTAGAAATTGAAACACTGTAACAGATATAACTGAATAAAAGCCTCTGATAGATTTGTTGGGAGACTCAGCATAGTTGACCAAGGAAAGAATCAAGGACCTTGAAATATGTCAACATAAAATTCTCAAAACTGAAAGGCAAAGAGAAGGAATTAAATGACAAACAACTACTTAGGACTACCAGATATCTTATGGTGTGAAACATGCCTGTAATAGAATATCAAAAGGGTAAGGAAGAGGAAATAAAACAGGAGTGTTTCAATTAATAAAGACTAAGAACTTTGCAAACTAAATACAGGACCCAAATTATAGATTCAAGAAGCTCTGAGAACACCAAGCAGATATATATAAATGAAATAAAACCCCTATGCTCAGACTCATTATATTGAAATTACAGAAAACAATACTAAGAAAAAAATTTCTTAGATATGAAATCCAAAACACAAGCAAGAAGGAAAACCTGGACATTAATTTGACTTTATCAAATTGTGAAATATTTATCATCAAACAATGTCAATTTAGAGCAAATGCATATCATATTGTTATTTTATATGCATTTATGATTGTACACTAACTCTACTCCTTAATAAAAAATTTAAAAAACAATGCCAAGAACAAGGGGAGAATTGTTAAATTATGAAACAAGAATAAATAGACAACTCAGATTTTTTTTTCAAAAATGGGTAATGGATCTGAACAGACATTACTCCAAATAATATGTAGAAATGGGCAAGAAGCACGCAAAAGATGTTCAGTATCATTAGTCATTATGAAAGTATGAAGTAAAACCAAAGTTACATACAACTTCAGTAGAGTGATTATATTCAAAAATCAGATAACAATAAGTGTTGAAAAGGATGTAAGGAAATCCAAACCATCCAAAACTTCTGATGGGGTTGTAAAATGGTTCTGCTGCTTTAAAAGACAAAGTAGAACTTTCTCAAAATTTATAAGTGTAGATTTACTACTTGAGTTAGCAATTATACTTCTAGGTATTTACCTAAAAACAATGAAAACAATATTTCTGCTGAAAAATTTTTACACAAATGATCATAGTGCAATTATTCATAACAGCTAAAAGACAGAAGCAACACAAAAGTCTAACTATGATGAATGAATAAACAAAAAGTGATTTATCCATATAATGAAACATCCTTTGCCAATAAAAAGAAATTAAGTCTTTATACATGCTACAACATGGATTAACCTTGAAAACATTATGGTAGGCAAAAGAAGACAATTAAAAACAACGACATGTCATGATTTCACTTATATTAAATGTCCAGAATAGAAAAACCCAGCATGGGAGAGGTAAATGAGGGAACACTGGGCATAGATTTTCTTTCTGCAGGGATGAAAGTGTTCTGTAATTGTTTGTGGTGGTGGTAGCAAAATTCTGTGCATATACTAAAATCTGTTAATTATACACTTTAAATTCCAAAAAAAGTTGTTATAAAGATAACTGGAATTGGGACTGGAGCGGTAGCTTGGTGGTTACGGCGCTTGTCTGACATGCGCAAGTACAGGGGTTCAAACTCCAGCACCCACGTATACAACTAAGTGTCAGAACAACGAAAACCATGTGAAAAACAATAAAAATTGATTCTCTCTCTCTCTTTCTCACTGTCCTTCTCTCTTAAAAAAATAACTGGAATTTAATGTAAAATGAATATTTTTAAGCATAGACAAGAGAAAAAAAGGTAGTCTTCAGTTTGGTGATTTCTTTTTTAAGAGAGGGACAGTAAGAGAGTGAGAGAGAGAAAGACAGAATCATTTTATTTAGTTTTTCACATAGCTTGCGTTGCTCCGAGACTTCATTGTGTACGTTGTGCTGGGTTTGACCTCACATCCTTGCGCATGCCAGGCAAGCACTGTAACCGCTGAGCCACCACTTCAGCCCCGGTGGTGAGCTTTTATATATAACAACATAATCCATGAAAGAAAAGAAAATTGATAAAATGTACTTTACTAAAATTAAATATTTCTATGCCATGCATTATGGAGCACACCTGTGATCCCAGTTATTTGGCAGACTGTGGTAGCAGGATGGAAAGTTTGAGACCAACTTAGGCAACTCAGTGTGGTCCTATCCGAAAACAAAATTTGAAAAATGGTTGGGGATATAGGTCAATGTTAGAACATTTGTCTAGCATGCATGAGGCCCTGGGTTTAATTTCCAGTACTGAAATTTAAATAACTAAATAAAATTAATCACTTCTGATCAGTGAAATTTAAATAACTAAATAAAATTAATCACTTCTGATCAGTGAAAGACATTGCTAAGGGAATAAAATGACAAACCACAGATTTGAGAAAACATTTGGAAAAAAAATCTGATAAAATCTTTACCTGAAATATACAAAGAACTTGCAAAACTTGACATGGAAAATAACCCAATTAGTTTTTTTAGGAACAATATAGGACCCAGAAGAAAGTCAAGGGATCGGGGTATGGGAGGACAGAGGTAGAGGGATGTGGTGGGCAGGGGGGGATATTGGACAAATTGTATTGCCAAATTATGTGCATCTAGGAGTATGTGACAACTAATCCTGACATTATGTAAAACTATAATGCACTAATAAATAAATATATATGTGTGTGTATATGTATATTATATGTATACACACACACATATATAAAGAAAATAACCAAATTAAAACTATGGGGAAAAGATCTAAACATATATCTCACCGAAGTAGATATGCAGATCACAAATAAACGTATTTAAAACTATTCAACAGCATTTATTATTAGGGGATTTCAAACTAAAAAAAAATTAGATTAAAACCACAACCCAATTAGGATAACCACAAACCAAAGCATTGATATTACAGTTGCTAGCAAGGTTGCAAAGCATCATGAACTCTCATTCAGAGCTAGTTGGAATAAAAACATGGGATAGCCACTTGGGAATTAATAGAGTAGTAGTTTCTTGCCATGCAATACATTAATTGTGCTCTTAGTTATTTGCCCATCTGATTTGAAAATTTACATTCCACAGCCAGCTTGTGGAAGAAAGTAACTTTTTGCACAATTCCCCAAGATTGAGTGCAACCAAGATTTCTTTTATGAGAATGCATAAACAAATAGTGGTACATCCCTATAAAGGGTTGTTCTTCAGTGACAAAAGGAATGAACTATCAGGCCAGGAAACAGCATTAGTGAATTTTAAGAGCAAATTGTCAAGTGAAAGAAGGCAGTTGGAAAAGTATGTACAAATTATGGTCCAAATTTTACATTATTCTGGAAAATTAGAGTGATGGTAAGAAATCATTGGTTGCCAGGGTTATTCTAGGAGATAGTGTTATGATTTAGATAAGAAGTGTCCCCCAAAAGTTCATGCATGAGATGATAAAAGAAGGTTAAGAGGTGAAATGATTGGGTTATGAGAACCTTAGCCCAATCAGTGTATTAATCTACTGATATGTATTAACTGGGAGGTAATCGTAGACAGATCGTGTGAGGCTAGAAGGAGGTCACTAGGGACATGTCTTTAGGATTTATTTTTTGACTCTGGTGAGCAAAGTGCTCCCCGCTCACTCTCTTTCTGCTTCATGCGGCCATGTCCTGAGCTGCTTTCCTCTACCATGCTCTCTGTGGTGATGTTCTGCCTCATCTGGGACCCAGATTTGTGGTGTCGGCCAATCTTGGACTGAACTTCTGTAACTGTGAGCCAAAATAAATTTTTCCTCCACTTTGTTGTTCTTGTTAGATATTTTTGGTCAGTCTCAAAAAAGCTACCAAAATAGATTGGGATGTTAAATTGGTAAACATGGAAATTTTTTTAGGGTAGCAAAATCATTCTGTGTGATACTATCATGAGGACACATGACACTATTTAGTAAAACCCAAAGAATTTCATAGCACAAAGCATGAAACTTAGGATATGCAAATTAAAATCAAAGCATTTAAGAAGTCAAAGGATTTCCAGGATGGAGTGCAGAATGTGACAAAACAATTTGACTTTGTTACAAATGTATGAAATGACTTCACTGAAGGACTGGGAAGTGGTGGCAAGGGAATATAGACGCTTATCTAAATTACTTTGGAAATGACTACAGGCAAAGGAAATTGTGCTAAAGTTCCTCTGTACTGTACTTGATAAAGTCATTTCCCGTGAAGGTACAGTTTAGCGATTCTAGCATCGCTGTACATGTACTTGAAATTACAGCTTAGTAAATTGATGGTGGATGGTGGGTTCTTACTTTTGGAGTGCAGGGTTACTAAGGAACAAGATAAGGAGGCTAGTGTTATCCATGGGCTAATGAGCTTGAGTTGGAGACATCAGTATAAACTCATATTTAGGATAATATAAATATAGACGGTAACATGTAGACAGATGCATGTGTATATACAAGGATTACACATGCATGTATTTCTTTGTTCTGTTGGTAAAGAGGGCCTGGAAGCAGTAACATTTCCATTGCAACCAGTCCACCTATTATTCAGATTTTAGTTTTCAATATCATCTTTTTCTAAAAGGAACAAGGGGTCCTTAGAGAAATGGCTGGATTTAAGCCTGAATCAGAAGATACCCTGGAGAATATTTCAAGGTCATTAATTTAAGAATTTCCTCAAGAAACATACAAGCAAACCAACCACAGTGATGGGATTATGTTAAAGAAACAAGAGAACTGAAAAAGCTCCTCATGGCCAGGTCTGAAACAATTAGGGTAAAGAATTCAGTAAGAAGTAAAAATGAATTGGATTTAATCCAAAGAAAAAGATTCACTAGTTCATACTGGCTTCTATTAAGCCAATGGTTTAATGAGTTAGTAAGTGGGGAAAATATAACAACTCCCATGTTGAAAATTTCAAATAATTGATATGTAGTTACTTGGCCATAAAGACAGTCTCTTTCTAATGTACGTGCTGCACACAGTGACTCCTTTCCAATTACCATAGTATGGAAAAGGAGAAAAAAAGGGTGTCTTTACAGTGAAGAAATCTGACAAACACTAACTCAGTGACTAAGACTAACAGAAATAGCAATACCATGTAAGATGCATTTACGTTTGACATGACGCAAATAGAATAGCACTTTACTCCTGTGGTTCTCCTCTCAAGTAATCCCAATCAAACCATCAGATAAAACCCAATGCAGGACATTTTAACAAAATACCTGACTATTATTCCTCAAAACTGTCAATCTAGGAAAGTCAGAGAAACTGTCACCACCCAAAGAACCTTAATGGGACATGACAACTGAATATAAATTGGTATCTTGAATGGAACTCAAAAAATAAGAAAGAATATTAGTTTTTAAAAATCTAAAGAAAAATGAATAAATTATAGGCTTGAGTTAATAATAACATATTGATATTGATTAGTTATTTGCAGCAAGTGCATTATGCTAATCTAAAATGTTAATGAAGAAAACTAACTATGGAGTATACAGAAAACTTTTGTAATCTCATCTCAACTTTTTTGTAAATCTATAACTATTGTGTTTATTAATAGCATAATTCCAAACTTTTAGTAATTTTGGGGGAGTGCACAGACAGAGGTCAAGCTTACATAGTTGTGAAATACAATGATGATACTAACAGAAAATGCTGAGCAGATTTCTATTATGTCAAACCACTTGTATTGACCATCCCAGTGAGGCATAAGCATCCTCACCTGAGCAACATCTGAACACTCATAGCAGCACACTTGTCCATCAGCTTAGGAAAGATGTGGTTGCTTACAGAGCAAATTCTTGCAATTTTTCCATCCTGAATCTTCAGTTAGGGATGAACTTCAAATAACCTTGCAGGAGTGTTACCTGATTTATTTAGAGTAACTGTCTATTAAAGCTGATATTTTCCTTTGAAAGTCCATTGTCTTGCTTCTGGCAATAGGCTACTGGGAAAAAAAAAGACAAAAAAGAAAGAAAGACGGGGGAAAAGACAGTTTGAAATTTATGACCTTATTGTGCTTATGAAATTACAAAAAGGAGCCAGCCTTGTCCACTCTGGCTACCGACATGTGTAGCTATAACTAAAATTTACAGGATGCATAAAAAAGAATCACATCAGCAGAATGCTATAAATCCTGGCTACCCAATCACCCTACCAAATTCCTAATGGATCATTGTGCCCTCAAGTTTAAATGGTCACTCCTAAGAAGTAAAGGTAAGTGACAGGTTAGATACATAAACAAACCATGACATAATTTCATTTCCTGGAATTTAGAATGGGTGGGCTGGGAGGAAGAATCCACTTCAGGGAATTGAGTAGATGTCTTCAGGGAACTTTCATTCAAGTTCCTAGTAGATACTACATTTTGAACAAGGCTATAGGGATACTGAGGTAGAAAAATATATCTGTGGCATCACTTTTACATATGGAAACAATCTCGTACCTGTGGCGTCTCAATGAGATGAATCCTCTGAGAAATGTATGCCCGGTATTGAGTGAACCAAATTGGTGTTATATGGTGTCTTAAGCGGTTTAGATTTTTATGCTGAGGGGATTCAAGAGTTCTGAAAAATTGCAAATGATTTATGTTTTTAATGTTAGAAATATTCTGATGATTGCAGGGCTGGAAAAAATTGGGAAGCTGCTGCAGTTATTCAGGTGAGAGATGAATAAAAATCTCTCTCATAGACAATTGTCATAAAGATGGAAAGAAAAAATAATTATAATGTTGTCATCCTGGTATTTAGGTTAAAATGGGAGAGAAGAGTAAAAAAAAATCATTCCTACTTTTCCGGTTGTAGCAGACAGATAATACTGGTATTTTCAATAAGATGAGGAATAATGAAAAGCACCAGTGTCTTAAGTCATGTTCCCTAGAAAGGGGTTTGAAGGCACATTGCCTTGCAGAAGTAGCATCTAGAAGTACTGTAAGGAGATACATCTTTGGGGAAGTGAAGAAAGCAGTACTGAGTAGAGGACGAATCTGATTCACAGTGTGGTTCCAACTGAGGCCTCAGCTGGTCCTCCAGGAGTTCTGAAGCAGAAATAGTATCTCAAGAGTCCAAAATTGCACATCCCTTTGTAAGTCCATCACTGGTCTCAGGCTGCCCTTAGAAAGGGGCATCCTTTGAATAAATTGGTTTCTGATATCCTAGAAAAATTACTAGTAGGGAAGACAGCTGCAGATATCCTCAGCAGCTGGATGAATCTGGGTGGACCCTAAAAGGGGGTGTGGGAAGAGAACCACAATATTCATCCCAAGACTGTACTTTATGCTAGGATTAAGAAATTTGGGCATCATTAATTTGGAGAAATAAAATAATACTAGATTCCAAATTCAAGAAAGAATAAGACTGATTGTTCTTTGACCATAGCAACCATTAACTATATGAACCAATTTTTAACTAATCTCAGTTGAGGTCAGTATCCAGGTTAGTCCATCAGCAAGGGTTCCCCTCTTGTGAGCGTGCTTCTAGCCAATCGCGACAATTTCACTGAAGTAACCACACTTTTATGTTGAGATAGCTTAACATGTAAGATATTGACATATAGGTGTTTTATGAGCAGATGACTAGTTGTACAAATGCCAAACCTTGGAGAAGATCTAAATTGAAAATAGGTTGCTACTATCTATTGTTTTGGATATGAGGTGTTCTTCCAAAGCTTTTGGGTTAACACATGAATATTCAGAGGTGAAATGAATGGATTGTAAGAGCTGTAACTGAATTAGTCTATCCTAGTTTTAATGGACTAACTGGGTGTTAACTGGAGGTAGGGGGGGCGTGAACAGAGGAGGCTGGTCACTGGGACCTAGAAGAGTTTATTTTCCCTGTGGCCCCTTTCTCTTTTCTTCTCCCTCTCCTTCCTGGATGTTATGAGTGGATCAGCTTTCCTTCACCATTCCCTCTGCCATGATGGCTCACCTCATCTTGGGCCCAGAGCAATAGAGTTGGCTGACCATGGACTGACACTCTGAAACTATGAGCTCAAAATGAACCTTTCCTCCTCTCAGTTGTTCTTGTCAGGTATTTTGGTCATAACACACAGTCATTGGTTCATAGATAATAGCTGATACAATGACAGACACATTACCCAGGAGAGTATAGAAAGTGAGGAAAAGAAACAGGTTGAAATCTATGAAACCACTATCTGTTGCAAAATTTCCCAAGTTTTAATATACAAATTAATATCCCAAATGAGGGGGATTAAAATGCAGATTCTGTCATCTAATAGATCTAGTATAGAACCTGAGAGTCTGCATTTATGGAAAAGATTTCTACAGGGGCTGGATTGGTGGTGCAACAGTTGGAGAGTTTGCCTGGTATGCCTGAGTACCCAGTTGGAAAAACAAAGGCCAAATGAAGAAAATAAATAAAATTCTCTCTCTCTCTCATCCCCCCCCCATCTCTCTTTAAAAAAAAAAGACTTCTAGGTATTACAGATATTACTAGTCTACTGGTACTATTAGTGGTACTGGTACTGTTACTGGTCCACGTGTCACTTCTGTGGGTAGGTAGAGTATTAGGGAGGTAATACCATGAAGCAATGAGTAACACAGAATAAGCCAAAACAGTGCGCATTTTCAAGGTCACAGCTGTTGACCATGGGTTTCTGAAAAGTTTAGGGAACGCCTTCCAGAATGTCCAATAATCTATCCACCAGTTCCCACTGGTGAAGCACTGTCTCTGAAGACATCAACCCTCTTTGCTTCTGGTTTGTTCTTCATATGGCTTCAGAGATGGCACTGAGATAAATAACAATAAGATGTTCCCATTCCAGGTTGGAGGTTGTACGCTGCCTGTAGAGATGTTTGACTCTGTCTGGAAATGTCTATGACACAACTGAAATGAAAGATGGGATGAGGGATTTAATGCAGGACACTCAAGGCAGGAGTGTCCCTCTACTACATTTAGCAAAGGTGGAATTTCATTTTCTTTTTTTGGGAACATGAAGGATTATGAGGAATGTGGAAACTGGGTATAAATTGAAGACAGACATGGGAATAAAAGTCATGCCTCTGTTAACATTTTTGAGACAGTACACTTTACAGTTTACAAGTTCAGAGTGCTGATAGTGCACTGTGAATAAAGCAACATAGTGGTTAACTGGGGTTGCTGGGTAAGAACTGAGCAGTCTAGAAGCTACAATCAGCCTGTTAGCTCCATGCAAATAGATGCTCTGTAAATACTTCCCTAGCAATTTTGTTCTTCCTAATTAATTGGCCAAGCTAGACCTTTATAAGCAGCAGTACAAAAGGTAAACTTCAGCTTGGTTCCTGCCAAAATCATCAGAAATCCTGAATTAGTCGGATGTGAATTAATGAGCTTTTAGCGGAGCGTGGTTTTTGTCAGACATATTGATCCTGGAGCGAAATAGCCCATTAAAGGCTATAATTAAGATGCAGTTTCTGTTTGAAGATGAAGTGCCGGGGCAGGAACAAATTGTGAGATGTTGGTTCCTGTGAGGCTGACAGGTGATCAGGGGATGAACTTGTATTTGGAGTTTCTCTTGTTTTCTTCCTGACAGGAAATGACAGCCAAGTTTCAAATGACTCAACTAGAGTTTACACAATTATTTAGACTCTAAAAGCAAAATGAGCTCTGCATCACAAATTACTGGTAGAAATTAAGTTTTTCTTCTAATCAAAATGGGTTCCTTTTACTTGCCTGCTTTTCAGCAATAACTCCTCTCATTAGTGAATTGTAGCTGTAAGAACAAAACATGTTAATAAGTGTTTGGAGTGTGAGCCTGGCAGGGGCCAGGTAGTGATTCCTGGGATGTTGGAGGAGAGCTGTTGGCTCTGGCTGGGAAGGGACTTTGAAGATCTGGGGGAATAGGTCTGGAGTTGCCTGTGGGAGTAGCAAGAAAAATGGACATATTCATGTTTTGTTGAATATGCAACAAAAATGTTGCATATTCATTTTGGAAAATTCAGTAGAAGTCCTATTTCCCTCTACTACATTTAGCAAAGGTGGAATTTCATTTTCTTTTTTGGGGAACATGAAGGGTTATGAGGACTGTGGAAACTGGGTATAAATTGAAGACAGACTACAAACAGAAATCACAGTACAACAGCCTGCCACCGGGTCTTGGTGTACATGAGATCCTTTGAAGGTTGAACTTGGAAAAGAAAACATACAAACCCACTACTGCATGGGGGGAGAAAAGAGGAAGGAGAAAAAGAGATAGCTGGAATTTTTTTTTATTTTTTTGACACCAGGGATAAAACCCAGAAGCTCTTAAACAACCTAGCCATATCCCCAACACTTTTTGTTTTTTATTTTGAGATAGAGTCTTGCTAAGTTGCTTAGGGTCTTACTAAGTTACTGAGACTGACTTTGAATTTGCAATCCTCCTGCCTCAGCCTCCTGAGCTACAGGGTTATAGGCATGGGCCACTGCACCTGGCTGGGAGCTGGAATTTAAAACCAGTAGTTGGACAAGGTTCCTCATCTATTCTCTCATGTTGAAGCCTTACTATACTCCCTGGGGAGGAGAGTGAATTGGTTTTATTACCATTTTAAAGATGAGATTAATGACCTTAAATGACTTCACCAAGACAAATTATGATGTTAAAAAGATTAAAACATAAACATGAATTTGACTTCTAATTGGCCTTCCAACCATACACTCTTAAAATTGCTTTACCACAGTATTTTCTCATGCTTTCTAAAAGTGTGTGGTCATATACATACACTAAACGTTTATAGGCAAGTTCAACAGGCATAAACACAAGGCATAGAATCATGAATGCAGTTTTAGTGATTATTATCAGCCACCAATAAAATGAAATCACTGTATCTGGCATGAACAGAAAGCCACATGGAATTTAGACATCCATGTCAAGTGCAGAATTGCTGTTATATACTGTGAATATCACCTAAGGACCATGGGTAACGACGTATAACTGGACCACTTCCTACAGCAGGTAGCGGAAAGGATATTTCTGAACCTCAACTCCCAAGGGTTCCCTGTGTACAGCCTCAGCCAGGACAGGCAGAGATGAACTGTGGTCCTGATCTGCCTCCATGGACACCAAAGATAAGATACTCATGGAAAATTGGACAAGGAGTTGGTATAGTATTTTTTCTCACAAATCAAGTGCCTATGATACTTTGCTTTCCTTTGTTGATTCTCCAGCAGCAACAAACATCACCCATGGTTACCATCTTAAATTTGCACCACCTCTTCCTAGGAGGATCATGGAGTTATCTGTATGGTCAGTACTGAAGATCCCTGTAGTGGACACTGTTTCCACCCCTTTCCAGGAGCAGGGCATCCATATCCAGATGCTGCTAATGATTCTAGGATACCACCTTTCACCTAAGAATTAGCCTAGTTAGCACACAACCTGTCTTGAATATTATACAGTTAAGAATGTTTCATTTCAAAATAAGCTGAATTGGTCTATTATTTCAAGCTAAAACTAATTGAGCAAATGTAAGTTCAGAAAAGACCATTTAACCTGCTTTTCTTATACGCAGCATGCCATGAAGATTCTTTTGGGAGGAATTTCTTTCACATAGGAAAATTGTATCTTGAATAAGCAAACTTTTTGATAACCCTGATCATCTTCCAACAGATTTCACACCCCCAAATATAATGCTCAGTCACAACCCTAGTATTTATTTTCCTCAGCAAGATATCCATTGGTCCTGCCATTCCTTTGCAAATTTATTGGTGTCTAAAATGTATAAGTGTAATATGCTTTGGCCATTTCTGCAAACTTCACTCTTCTGTGAATAGACCTTTTTATATGTACAGTTAATAAAAATGTCTATGTTCTTCTTTGTTAACCAGCTCTTGTATTAAAAGAGTTCATGGATCTAACCAAACTGCCCACACAAAAACTAACAAGGATGCAGGGACTCCCTCTCTCCCCTATACCTGGGAATTGACTGCTCTTTTACCAACTCCCATCCTTGCTGCACTCAGAGTGGTCTACATATGATGAGGGACTAACACTTTGGTACAAAATCCCCAGCACCCTGGTCTCACAGAAGTAACTCTGTAGCTAAATTCACACCTCAGAGTTGCCCCCGGAATAGGTGAAGTTAGTCACCAATTAAGCCCACATCTTTGGCTTCTTCCTTTCCTATTCTGTTACCCTCAGTGTCTTTTTGAGAATACTTCTATGAGCTCAACCTCCGTCAATCACACGCACAAACATGTCTGTCTTGACTTCTTTCTCTTGAAAATCTGACCCAATATGAGTATCCTTTTTGATCCAATTTCTTGTTACACCCCAACATAAACGACCTATCATTTCCAAGGCCAATTTAGTTTGTGAGATGATTTCAAGGTCAAGAAAATAAGAAGAGAAGACATTTTGGAACCTTAGCTCCAGAGATTGCTTTCCAAATTATTTCTACAATACAGCTTGTCAGTAGTTGAAATTAAACAGAAACAAAGATTTTCATTCTAAGATTGAAGATTTAAAACATAAAATGCTCAAGGAAAGATGGGGATATATTTTCAAGGGAATATATTTCTATGAGGTTGTAAGTGTAAAGGAAAACAGACAAAAAGACATGAAGGAGTTAGGTTTACATTACTTTTTGACTTTAACAAGGCAATTTTAATGCAGTCATTTTGAAATGCTGACTTTAATGTGGATACTTTATAAAAAGATCATTTTGATCCTTGCCTTACCAATGAATATTATTTATTATTACTATTCATGCCTGCAGTGAGGAGTATTGATTAAGGTAGGAGTTCAATACCTACCTCTTTACTAGATAATTTTCATAACTTGAGAACATTCAATTATTTCTCCAATTTAAAAAAATTGTCTCCTTATGCCCACTTCTACTCCAACTCTTCATCCATTTCTTGCTCACCTATAGAGCAAAATACCTGGTGTTATTTTCAGTCCTTGCTAACCCAAGCTATGTTCTTATAAACTCATGTGAGTGTACTCCAGATTTCCCCTTCACTGCCTTCTGAAAAGGGATTGTCTCAAGATCATTTGTGGGGCTGGAGCAGTGGCTCAGTGGTTATGGCACTTGCCTGGCATGCTCAAGGATGCAGGTTAAAACCCCAGCACCACGTACACAATGAAGTGTGTTAGACCAACAAAAGCCAAATGAAAAACTAGAATAAAATTGATTTTCTCTTTTTCTATTTCTGTCTCTCACTGTCCCTCTGTCTCTCTTTATTAAAAACAACAACAACAAAAACACAACGATCACTTGTGATCTCTGTTCTTCTGAACCCCAGGGTCAATTCTTACTTGACCTGTCAGCTGATCACTCTCTGTTGCTTGGCACACCTGGTTACCTTCTCACCTTCCTGACTTCTTTTTCTTAGGCTCCTTTCCTGGCTCCTCTTTCCTCTGATAACATCTAAATTCTGTAATGCCTCAGCATTCAGTCCTTCCATTCAGAGTCATTTCCTGAGGGATTCCACAGATACTCAAAATCAGGATTTATCATGGGTGTTTCCTCATTGATATCAGCAACCTGCTTCTGCCAAGACCACTGCAGCTTTAGATATTAGTATCCAACTTCCTACACAACTCCTCTCTTTTTCGATGTCTAGTATGTTTTTCAGATGTAGCTTGTTGAAAACCCCAAGCCTTATCTGCAATTTCCCCATTTCTCAGTTCATGACAACACTGCCTTTTCATCTACTCAATTCAAAACCTTCTGTGTCAGACTGACTCATCTCTCTGCCTTGCAGCACACAGCCAGTCACCAAACCCTGAAGAGTTTACCACTGAAGAAGAAAAAATCCATGTTTTGAAAACTATTACTACCCTTACTGCCTTCGCCTGTTTGTACCATCATTGTTTCTCATCTAGGTTAGTGAGGTGTTGGTCTCTCTGATCAGAGTAGCGATTGCAATCTGGTAAAAATTCAAGTCAGACCATGCCACACCACTACTCAAAGCTATCCAAAGGTTTCTCAACTCATTCAGAATCAAAAACTAAAGTCTATAGGAAAAATAATATTTTGTTTACTTATATTAGTTAATGCCTGAGGGATTAACAAGGAAAAAACATACAAATCTCTTTAATCTATGTTTCATGGGAGACTTTGAAACTAAGGACCCACAATAGATAAACTTATATATTTTTATGCTAGGTTTGATGAAGAGTGGACAGTCAGAGAAATATGATTGGAATACAAAAATGTATGATTTGAGGTCTGTTTGTTCAGATCCCCCAGCATATCCTTGTGCCTGTACAGGAAAGAATGATCCTGTCCTCTAGGTATGTGGACAGTACCTTTCATACGAGGGTCTATGACTGATAGCGGAGAGAAGGGCAGAGGGAAGTTGAGCATGATATTCCTGCTTCATTGTTTTCTCAAAAGTTGAAGTGCCTATTTTTTGACAGCATATTCTGAATGCCATAGTAATGATATTCCATTACCTGTCTGATCCCACTTCCTCTCTTTCTTTCATACTCAAACCATATTGGTGTTTCCACAGTTCCTTGAACACATTGGGAATGCTCCCACCTCAGCCTTTGCACCTGCTGTTTCCTCTGCCTGGTATGCTTTGTTCTGTTGCATGCCTGTGGTTTACTGCCATCATCATTCACTTTTTGCCTGATGATTTACCATCTCAGTAAGGTCTTCAGTGGGTGGTCCCAGACACTTTCTATTACCTCTCCTGATTTATTAACTATTCACAATATATTTAACACAAATGAACAAAAAGTAGATAATTGTATCCATTTGCAAAAGAAAAAAATCAGCAAATGAAGCAATGAAACGATTGAAAATATAACCTACAGAAAGGGAGAAAATGTTTGCAAACTATATGACACTCCTACAACTCAACAGTAAAACAATGCAAAACAAAAAAAAAAGCTGATTTTAAAAATGAGCAAAAAGAGTAAAATCAGTTTAACCCAGAGATCTAAGGGTCGATTGTCTCCACTCATCTGTGGAGGTGGGGACTAGACCCTGGAC